>JANHFL010002085.1:115766-162636 GCA_032468155.1 Oxyrhabdium leporinum | reverse complement strand
GTAAATCTCCAAAGTTATTGCTATTCCCCCCACCCCTTTCTCCCTTCTCCCTCCCTCGTCCCCAAAGGGATTCACTGCAGCTTTAAATATCTTGGTGCATCAATCCCCGAGTTTTTTCCACCAACACTATAAAAACTCCGATCCCAAGAAGGGTGGGGTGGACGCAAAATCTCACCCCACCCCTAGGGAAGGTAGGTTCCCGGGCCAGGCCAGGCTTCCTCGCACTCACAAAAGAGAGCTGTGGTGTTAACACAAACGTTGACTTCAAGGCTCTCTCAAGCGCAGCTCTTCTTCGCCTCCCTCAAAAGATCAAGCAAAGGCAAAATTAAAAGGGAGACAGAGCGAAGTTCTTAGGCACAGCAGGTGCATATTGCAGGGAAAGGTAGAGGGGTGGGTGGGAAGGGGATACATGAATGCAACCACCGGCCCAGGGAGCGGAAGATGCAAAAGAGGCGGAGAGTTGGCCTTATCTGGAAGCATTCGCTGGCTGAAAAGATGTTGATCCAATCTCCTGTCCCGACCCAGATGCTCACTCACCTCTGGCGGACATGGCTCAGGTGGACCAAGAGAGAGGCGGCGGTGAGCACAAGAAGCGAAACCCCCTCCCCGACATTAACCGGGCGCAGCCGAGAAGCATCTCCCCATGTGCCGCCGGGACTGCGAGCGAGAGGGCGGTACCTGTCTGCGTCTCAAAGCGAGGGAGCGCCGCGGACTAGCACAACAGCCGACCGCTGCAGCCACTGCGAGCAGCAACCGGCTGGGCCTGGGCGGGGCCATTTGCCGCTTCGCCAGGCGCTGCAGCACCAGTCGGGGCTGGCTAAAAACAACCGCCTTTGCCGGCCCACCGATTCGTGGCTGGGGCCTCCTACGGAAGAACGGGGAGGCGATTTGCGTGTTTGTTCCTTCATGCAATATGAACATTCCGGAATGAATTCTGGCTTAAGAGCCGGATAAAGAAGCCAAGTCTGATTTTTATTTATTTTTTAATCTGAGGGCAATTCAGGACATTTATGCCGCTTGCATCGAGCAAGCAACAGGTAGTACCGTCATCCACGGTGTTTTTGAAAGGGGAAGGGGCGCCTCCAGGCGCACACAATGATGGAACCTCCGCCAGTATAAACTGTTTCGAAATGATCGGTACGGTAGTTTGATCAGCGTTTGGCATTCAAAGCAGTTAAAGCAGTTAAAATATAATAGCAAGCCGTATTCTACACGTACAGGTTTACCCACACAAATAGCATGGTATTGTTTTCAATGGGCAAAGAATAACGGAGGAAAGAAACTTATATTAAGGTAACATGAAATGTGAAAAGTGGGGAAATGTTCAAATAATTATTTTGCATTCTGGGCCTTTCAGAGCCTTTACAAAATCCCATTGTCCCCCTCTCTGTGATGGAGGTTTTACAATTTGGGATATTGTACATGACCTCTGGTATGTGGCAATTCATCAGTTGAACCACAACCAGCGAATGCAGATGACTCCTCCTGTTATGGAAAAAACAGAAACTGACCTCAAGCTTGGCTGATGGGCTGCATTTTTCAAGATGGAGATGTCATCTTGGGCTACTATTGCACAGCCCATTCTTTGGGCACAAATAGCAAAACTTTAATCCCAGAGGAGCTTCCACGTGGATATGTTTTCTCAAGATAAATTCATGGCGAGAATACCATTGTAGAGTTGATAATAGTAATGCCAGATGTATTAATTTAGTGTGGTGCAGTAGTTAGGATATTAAGTAAGACCAGGGATACCCAGGTCAAGGTCTTGTAGGCCACTGGTGACCTTAGAGGCCAATCACTTTCTCTCAACATAGTCAATTTCACAGATGGATCCTATTCCCATAAGTGAAGGCAGAAATATTATGTATGGGTCTTGAATTGATGGAGAGAAACTGGGACATGCATCCAACAAATCTTGCAATTAGCAATTCATATTTTATTGTTTATTACATTAACAGAAGAGCCTATCAAACTGCATGATACATTTTGCAAATATACACACACACACATATACACATACACCTACATGCATTGTGGCACATATATAAAGTCCACAATGAATATTATTTTGGCTAAACAGGTGGTCCCATCGTTAGGTGAGCAAATGAAGAAAATAGTCAAATAAGCCAGTTTCAGACCTGTACGCAGACACTATCACAATCTTTTCTATTTTCCAAGTGGGCATTAGACAATTCCTTTGGGCTCTTTCATCATACAATGGAGAAGATAAGCTTATTAATTATTTTAAAAAATCACAAAATCTTAAAATTATGTTTTCAAGAGTTTCCTTTATACATTATCAGAATTAACATCACTGAACAAAACAGGTCATTCAATTATGTAGAAATTCTAGTCCAAGCCTTGACATCTAGTCCAAAACAATATCTTAAAGTTCAAGGTACGTGTAGTCCTCAGCTTAACAACAGTTCATTTAGTAACCATTCACAGTTACAATCTTTGTAGCATCCCCATGATCATGTGATCAAAATCCAGATGCTTGGCAATTGGTTCATAATTATGACAATTGCTGTGTCCCAAAGTCATGCGATGTACCTTTTGCAACTTTTTGGCAAGCAAAGTCAATGGGGAAACCAGATTCACTTAACTAGGTTACTAACTTATCAACTGCAATGATGCACTTAACAACTGTGGTAAGAAAGGTTGTAAAATAGGGCAAAACTCATTTAACAAATGTCTCACTTATCAAAAGAAATGTTGGGCTCAATTGTGGTCATAAGTCAAGGACTACCTGTATAACAAAAGCACACCTTTTTACCTGCAATGGTAATAGGTATATCATATATACAATCAAAAACTTCAGAACAACTAAAGTAGTATGTTATTTTCTCTACGGAACACTATGTAGATTTGTCATAATGGTGAAATCAATATTTCTGAGGTCATCATTCTGTCTGCTTAGATATGCAGCCAAATTTAATAAGTCTAGAAACTCTCCTGATTTTATTAAAAGCCTGAATTGTGCCATTTGAGATACAGGCTCAAATTAGTATTTGAAAAATCCTTTATGGTATTGACTTTGCAAGTGTTGGCTTTCTCCCTCATGGCTATAGATTAACTCAATATTTTGTCACAACTGGCTAAGACAAAGTTTTGTTGGAAATAAATTAAGAGGACTTAAGTCTTTCTCCAGAAATGTATATCTTGGTTATACCACTCGTAGCATAAAATACATTGCCAATATTTCATGCTAAAGAGACAGAAAAACTTTTGTTAGTCAGATTCAATGTCTTACCTTCAGCTCTTCTGTAAAGGAAATTCACCAGCAGATATATTCTCAGACATAGGAAAGTGTTTAAAAAGTCATAGTGGATATCACAACTGTATGATCAACCTGTCTTTTTGTACACATATGCAATTATGATGTCCATGCAAAAGTGCAGGGTTTTGCTTGTATGGCCAGTTTGACTATTTGGGCTTTCCCTATAGAATATCAGGAGAGGCAGTTTGGTGTAATGGTCAAGGTACCAAATTAGAAACTGGAAAACTATGACATAAAAATGTTGAATATTGAGACTTTTACTTAGATTTTAAAATAACTAGACAAAATATACAACTTTTCATGGGAACCAAATTGTTTTTTTTATGTTATGTCATAAACTGTTTGCTTTGCAGTCTTTTTGCTTCATATGTAGGCAAAGCTGAATTTCTAGACAAGTAACACTGGCAAGACCTACATTCTTCAGTATAGCATCTTCCCTCTGTTCAAAGGAAGCTTTGAAATATATATCAGAAATGCATGTCCAGTTCTGCTGTACTCAAGGATAAAGATAATAACAGCCATTCACGTTTTCCCATGTTTATATAAGAAGACTCACGCTGTTAGAGTAACATCAAGGAGTAATTTACTGAGCAGCTCTGGCTTTGATAAGCTATTGCCAATGTGTTGCAATTTCTCTGCAGTTGCTTCTAAAGATAACATCTTCTAGTTCAGTATTTTTCAGACTTCACTGTGATGGAAACAGTCATCTCTAAAGAAAGCCCCAAAGACTGGAGAGTTTGAAATAAAACTGGCTTATTTAAACTACCAAAGGAATATAGTGATAACAGGGTGAGGCCAGGAAGTTCACATATCTTAAAATTGCATAGTTTGAAAACCACTGCTCTAGTTCTTTATATTGATGATTGTAAAATAATTATTCAATTAGACAATAGTCCTTAGAATATTATGTAATGTGATAGAACCTACCTAAGATCTGTGTTGTTGGCAAAAGAAAATGCTGTTAATGTGACCTGATACTGGGTGAATGTCATCTACCCTTAATCCTATTTATTTTACATAATTTTTATATGTACTATATCTCTACGATATATCTTATACTTATTTTATCTGCTCAGTGTTGAACATTATATGTCTATAATTTGAAGGTGCTAGTTACACAAATAAAAGATTTCAAACCCTCAAGCCTTTGGGCTTTCTTTAGAGACGAATGTTCCATCTCAGATTGAAAAACCAGGGTACATAAGCATCTCATCAACAAACGATAAAAAAACATGTGAATCTCATTAATCAAAACTGGAAGAGCAACAAGTGATAGAATATCTAAGTGCTTTGGGGCTTATCCTCATGTTCTTCTTAACTGCAACAGATCATGCCCCACAAACTTTTACTACTTGCTCTGCCCTCAAAACCTGCCTGCATCTCAGCTTAAAACTACCATATCAGTTTTGATGTAGCATTTTTTCTTCTTCTTTTCCCACTCCTAATTAATATGGGCATGCTCCTTCCTCCCTCACTAATCACTGGTGGTCACTTGCCTTTCATTGTGATTTTGGCCTGAGTTGACTTTTGCAGAAGCAAGATTGTTGTTATTAGGCCATTTTTATTGAAACTGAGTTATTGTTCTCTAAGCACGCCTTAAACTTTGTGCTAAAGTCCAGATACAAAAAAATAATAAAAATAATTCATTTTCATTTGCTTTCTCCTACAAATGCCCCATTTCCAATCTTCCATGCTGTATCTTCTCTTTATCCCTTCTCAAAATTCTCAAGTTTAAAATCAAAGTCAGCAGTCTTGTTTCAAACTCACAATCAACCAGGTTGTGTTATCATCATGGTTCACTTCTGCCACTATTTGCATCTCAGTATTATTTTGTTGAATTCCTTATCAATTCATCAGAAATATTGTGACTTATTTCACTCAACTGCCTTTAACAACAAATATACATTCATTCAGTCCTACAGCTGGTCTTTCAGAACTACAACCTGCTCCATTTTTTCAGGTCCCAGCTTTTGATCCATTCAACTAAGATTAAAAATGGACAAACATGACCCTGGCCCTTTTTTCCACTTTCCACTGCTAATCTCTTTCCATCATGGTTGCCATCCTTGTCATATTTATCTTCACCAGTGAGTTTAGTCCTCTTCCTCCTCCTCCTCCTCCTCCTCCTCTTACTGTCCCATTGTCCTGGTCCCCTCCTATGTCACTACTTGTTGAAACTCAACAATGGCTTGCAAGACCAACAAAAACAGGAAAGAGTAGATTGGGGAGGGAGGGGGGGCTCCACAAGTCAAGTCCGCAGAAAAGCTAAAACTACTTAACTGAGATTTGTTACAACAGTCTTGAAATCTGATTGTGCTATACATTCCCTTTCTTATATTTTGGTAAATTAAAGAAGTCTTTGTGATGCTTCAAATGCTATCTGGACATTCTAGGTTTTAAAAATGTTTTACTCCATTTGGCCTAGGCAATGGCTAATGACTGACTGGTATGAAAAACAAGTCCTAAGAGTAAAAGAATTTTTCTGGCATTTTTTACATATTTTTCCCATTTTTTAATCATTTATTCAATTTCACATCCATATTTTTTATATATTTTATATAAATCAGGTAGCTTTGCTTCAAAACACAAACTCCCTTTGTAGAGGTTAATATCATCCACTTTAAAATGTGTAAACCTACTGCCATCTGCAGGGCAATATCTGATTTATTTTTCCCTGATATAAATTGTCTATTTCTTCATAATTAGAGAATTCATAGACTTCATTTTGTATTTTGTTTACACTGTAACTGATAATGTAACTAACGATCAACTTCACAAATCACTAGATATGTGCAAAGGGTAGTATATTGGCTACTTCAGTATATTTGACTGAATAGACTGTAGTGGAGATATTTGAAAGAAAATAAATCTATTTGAATTTATTCAGTTATTTATCTTCCATGACTTTCCTTTAAAAAAGCCTACTCAAATATTGAAAGAGCTCAACAATTATCAGCATAATTCCCTGTAGATTTATCCTTTCAATATAATATCATGTTGACATCAGCATTTTGATGTATTAAAATGGCATCAATGTTGATAAATTCCAAAAATTTGGGATTTAGGCAACCATAACACATGCATTCTTAATCTACAAGCTTAACCTTTTAAGAATTATCCTGTTAATTTTAAACTCAAATCCAGTGATTAAAAAATAAAATCAGATTATATACATTGGGGTTCCCGTTCTTGGTTTCCATATTCATCAGCAATATAATTGTAACCAATAGTTATTAAGCATTCTCTGCAGTGTCCATTGTGGCCAAAGTTTTGCTGTTACGTTAAATTCATTTTAAGATAAAAATAAACTAATTTTACAAACACCACTGATTTATAAGAATGGGTGATTTTTGTTTGTTCTTTCAAAGTTGACATAATTAAAATTAATTTTATAAGTTTATCACCACTTTTTAGAAAAATGCAGTAAGAAGCACAAGGCTTAGGAACTTCAACTGACTTCCCCCAAAACACCTAATAGCATGATCTACAGAAGCACTATTAGCAGTAGCATGAAATAATTCAAATAACAATACTTATTATCGATAATTTGCAAAAAGCTGCGATAACTCAAACTTAATTTATTATTTTTTTAAATAGTTCAGAACTCAGTTTCATCTGAATAAAAAGGGCCAACTGGGTATTACTATTTTAAATTGTATTTATTCTATAGTGTAAGCATTTCATGAGTAACAAGGTCAAAGTAATTTCTATGACCATATGCTAATCATGTCTAACTTGTGGGACTAAAGAATCCTAATATCCAGGATATTAAGTAATACCAGTTGCATTACCTGTGCAACTGGGGAAAACATTACTTTTCAAGCTGATCTGAATTCTGAAATTCCTTATCCTATCCAGTGATTCAAATTGAAATAAGTGTCCAATTTTATATTTACAAATATGGAAAAATCCATGGTCCACAGTATTTCATAATTTATGCAGATCTGTTGCAGTCAAAGTTATTGCACTTTCTACAAATGTAGTATTGATTGAATCAAAATTGTCACTTAACGGAAGCAAGTATACACAGTTCTTGACTTACAATTGGTTACTTAATGACAGTTCAAAGTTAAGACAGAATTCCCTAGAGCTACTTATTACCTGTTTTTGAAGTAATGACAGCCGCATACACACATACATATATTTAGATATGTGAACACATTTGGCAACTAGCTCACCTTTATAGTTCTTTGCAGAGGTTACATGATTGCAATTTGCAATATTTTTGACAGTTTCTAGTGTTTATTTCCTGTTTCTGGCAGAAAATTCTCATTGGGAAAATCAGGTCTGGTCATGTGTTGCCTTGGCTTAGACGTCAACAATTTACAACTGTAATTCTAGCTCAATTATGGTAATATAGTAAGTTAAGGATAACCTATAAGTATTAATTATATATTCATGAGATAAGTTGCAGGAGTGTCAAAGGATGCTAGTACTTATCTGATTACAGTGCCCTTTTGCCTCAAAATTTATGTTTACCACATCTCTTGCAACTTTCAGAAAACTACTGTTACAAATATGCCTAGCTTTTATTTTCTTTTAAATTCCATGATGCTCTATGTTTTTAGTGTATGATATCAAATTCATTTCATCAAAATATATTTATTAGCTATTTCCCCCACTTATTTCTCCTGATTTGCCCTGGTAGAAACTAACTATGACTTTACTAAACTCCTTCAAAAATGATTGGTTGGAATACCCAACTTTGGATACGGCTGATGATATTCAGCTATACATTGCCATTCCTGCCTGTGACAAGTGATACTCTCAAGCTTCTTTCTCACTTCTGAAGGCTATGGCGATTGGGATGGGGAGCAACAGGTTCCACCTTAGTGTGACTTTGTTGCTGTGGGTGACAGGACTCACCTACATCTGGAGATTTTCCATATTTAGTTCTGGGTGAGAACTAAAAGCATTACCCAAAACGATCTGGTACAGAAATACACAGACACAGAGCACACATTGACCGAAGCTGGAGGCCCTCACTCTGAAGCATTTCAAATTGTCCTAATCCCTGCTTGCTGTTTTGTTTTTTCTAAAAATCTATTCTATTTTAATCAACCTAGGCATTATCACACATTCCCTTAAACATTCCTTCAAGTTGAGTTTAATTCTCTGGTGTCTGTGTTAGACAACCCATACGGTTTTCCTGTAAAACATGGAAGTAGTTTGTTTTTGAGTGTGTGTTTATGTGTGTGTGTAATTTATTCCCCAATCTAGCAAAAAAATTCCTCCATGTGCTAACAAGATTCAAACCCTACTTAGTTTTTCATCAAGATCATGTACCATCTACCATGATACAGGTAGTCTTTGACTTACAACAGTTCATTTAGTGACCGTTCAAAGTTACAACAGCACCAAAAAGTGACTTATGACCGTTTTTCATACTTATGACCTTTGCAGCATTCCCATGATCAAAACATGATCAAAATTCATATGCTTGGCAACTGACTCATATTTCTGATGGTTACAGTGTTCCAGGGTCATATCACCTTTTGTGACTTTCTAACAAGCACCGTCAATAGGGAACCAGATTCACTTAGCAACCATGTTACTAACCTAACAACTGCAGGATTCACTTAACTGTGGCAAGAAAAGTAACATGGGGCAAAATTCACTTAACTGTCTCTCTTAGCAACAAAAATTCGGGGCTCAATTATGGCTGTACATCAAGGATTACCTGTATTCTGTTTAAGGATCTTTGTCATACACAGATAAAATATGTAGGTAAAACATACAACAGCTGTTCAAGTCAAAAGGGAAAAAAAAGGGCAGAAAGTTGTTTCATCAGTTAACAGTACTTTGTCTTGGGAAGTAGTAAAGAAAATTTGAAAGCAAGCCACAGTTTTAAGGATTAACATATAGACCCTGCGGAAGGAAATCCTAAATGCCACCCTTCGATTTATAAATGAGAAAAGAGGGAGTGAGCTGCAATTGTCGAAAAGTTCGATAAAACCGAATCTGAGAAGGTGCTACGACTAGTCGCCTCCTGATTTCTGGCTCCGGCAAGAAGATCTGCGCTCTGTCGTTCTTTCATTCTCGGAGGCCACGTAATTTTGCTGCTTAAGCGGCTCTGACTAAAGCGCTGCAGCAGCGGCGGCCGTGGAAGTAGCGGCTCTTAGAAGGCCCCTGAGAGGGGAGGGAGCAGAAGCAACGACGCCGGGCGAAAGCGCTCGGCTTCCGGGCTCCCTCGCCGAAGCCCGGCGCGGGTGGGTGTCCGCCTCCGTCAGTGCCACGGTGTCTCCTTG
Source organism: Oxyrhabdium leporinum (assembly GCA_032468155.1). Classification (NCBI taxonomy): domain Eukaryota; kingdom Metazoa; phylum Chordata; class Lepidosauria; order Squamata; family Cyclocoridae; genus Oxyrhabdium; species Oxyrhabdium leporinum. The sequence goes on along the minus strand of JANHFL010002085.1, from coordinate 153,108 downwards.
CGGCAGGCAGAGCTGGAAGTAGCCCGTCTTGCTTCGCTAACCGATCCGATCCCTGCTGTCCGGTCAGCCGCATGCAGCCCTCACCCTGGAGCGGAGGCGGCGGATCGAAGAGCTCTCCAGATCCTCCCGGCAGCGGCTGCTCCAGTCCAGGGACAAGATGTTCTCCAAGTTCACCTCCATCCTGCAGCACGCCGTGGAAGCGGTAAGGCCACCGGAAGCGCCCGTCACGCAAGGCCGGGGCTTACCTCGGGCCTAAGCCGGGAAAAAAACTCATTTTTCCGGGCCCTCTCTTGGTTTGCCTCTCCTGTCCAACCGCCTTCGCCTTTCTGCCTCAGATCGCCTAATGATTTTAAATTGTTTATGTTTTATGTTGTTTATGTTGGGGAAGAACGGGGGAGGGGGAAGAGAAATCCCACCCGATTTCAGATAGCAAAGTAGAATATAAGAACTTGACGGTATAATTCTTGCTTCCTTTTTTCCTTCTAGTCCCTGATTGAACTCGGCTACATAGCTCAGTCACTCTTTTTTATTTGTCCGTTTATTTGAAATATTTTATATTTCTCTTCAATTATGCTTCTGGGCCTGGGCTAAGGGAGGGATAATCCAACAGGCAAATGTTTCTCTTGAAACAAAAAGTGTAGCCAGATAAAAACTAGCTAAAAGGCTCTGGTAAATAAAAAGGTACTTGTTTTGCAATAAAAGTCAATTAGACAATTAAAATGGGCGTAGTGCTGTTTTTGGATCACTAGAAGCCTTCAGGACAATAGCGGAAGAGACCTTACCACAAAATACAGCCTTTTTAAATATGTGACTCTTCCCATTTTCATTTTCAGAGGAGGACCTTGTTCATCCAGTGCAGGATGTGCTTTGAAGAGAGGACTGTCGGATCACCCGATCCTTCATTTTAAAGATATTCCCCTAGGGAGCAAAAGTGTAGAGATGAGGGAGCTTGATGGCTCACATCTGGCCCCTTAATGCCATATGCTTATAAAACCCTAGATGGTTTTTGGCAGGAATAGGATTATTTGAACTTTGATGATCGATCCATTGAAGTTTTGTGCGGGACATGGAGGAGGCAAAGTCCCCTGTTGCAAATCCAGCAAAGAAATTGAAAAGATGACATCATAAGCATAGATTGGTTCCGGGTTTTACCACTACTGTGCTATGCTTGAGTATTGTTTGATTATGAAGCATTGGCTTCTTCATATACTTTAATCATTGATGGATCCATTATGCAAGTCATTTTCAATTCTTTAAAAATGACAAACAAGTCATTTTCAATTCTTTAGTAACCACAGATAGATAGATAGATTTTCTCTAAAATAATCTATCTCTAATCTGTTTGTTCATGTCTCCCAAAGGTGTACTCATTATCTCTGTAATTTTGAAAGTCTGTCCATTTTGCTTCTGGTCATCCTCTTATTTAGTTCCTTTCTACCTTTCCCAGCACAGAGTATTTCTGAAGAGTTGGGTCTTCGCATATTGTTCAATTATCTATCAGTTTGTTTTCTTGGCTGTCCACGATATTCTTAGGAGTCTTCTTCAACATCAAAGTTGAAAAGCATCAACGATCTTCCAATCCTATATCTTCAAAGGGCAACTTTCACTTCCACAGAGTGTCACACAAAATAACATAGCTTGCATGATTCTGATATTTGTAGACACATAGCGGTATTTGAATATCATTTCCAAGATATTTATTAGTTGCTCTACTGGATGCTAGTCTACGGCATATTGAATCATAGGAGTCGACTAAGGTAGTGTAAAGGGTGGAGTGAAAGCAACATATTGCCACAGTAGTAAAACAGTTTTTATATATATTTTTCATACAAAAGACTGGCTGGCACAAGTGGAAATGCATCCTTGTCACATTGAAAAATTGACAATGGAAATTAACTGTAACCATTATATGCTTTTAACCAGAAAGTTGTATTAAACTTGGTAGGACGTTTTGCTAACAAATTCTTGATTAAGACTGCATACTAGGACAGTGGTCCCCAACTGTTTTTTTGACACCAGGAACTGGTTTCATGGAAGACAGTTTTTCCACGGACCAGGGGCAGATGGTTGCTCACCTGCCGCTCACCTTCGGCTGTGTGGCCTGGTTCCTAACAGACTATGAACTACTATCATCTTACAAAGTATAGATTCAGGTATAATAGCCTCTAAAGAAATATGAGTTGACATAAGGGACAGTTGTGTGATACCCACATGCATTAAAAACTTGTCAGTAGGATCCACACAGGTTCTTCCAGCAATTAATCTATGCTGAACACATACCAAATGCTTCCTTGAATACTGTTTGATTGTGATAACATAAGGCACGTGCATGCGGGTACACACACTACGTTAATATAAGTATGCTTTCTGTGAGTAGATTATATAGATCAAGGAATTATTTCTGCTACAAGAACTAGCAGTATCTAGATTAATGCTGAAGCATGATGTTTATGTTGCAGGCAGCATTAATTTCTTTATGTATATGTGTATGTATATATAATACTTTTATATTTATAATTTTTAAAGTTTAAAAAAGATAAAACTAATTCAAATTAAAAAGTATGGAGGAAGAAAGAAAAAGAAATCAAAGGGAAAGCTAAAACTATAAGGAAGGGAGAAAAAAAGGTGAAAAGAAATAGCTTCTGATTATAAATTATAAATTTACCTCTTACTCTAAGGTTACAACATGACTCATTGTTCAGTACACTTAATGCTGCAGAGCATTTTTCTGTTTGGATACCACACGTATTTAAGAATTCATTTGAGTCAATTTATGTGCTCTGAGTAATTGCAGGTTTTCCATGGTTTCTCATATCTGTGATTGATAGAGATCGAACCTTAGAATATGTAATGCTTTTAATATATCATTCTGTTCTGACCTTGTACTTTGTTATTTTAGGATAGCAAAGAATGATAGATGGATTTTTGTGGTTACATATGAACATTCACAATGTGTTCTCATGGTGGAATTCTCAGTTGTGCCAGTGAATGTTAGTGCTGCAAAAGACTGCATGCAATTTAATTATTGCAAGTAATATTAAGTGCTATGTTAAAAAATCTCCTATTCTTAGTTCATAAAAGAACAGTAGAGAGAAACTAATGTGATCCAAAGGTAAAAATTGGGCATTTCTGTATATCACCAGCCAACCACATTCAATCTGAAGAAGAGACCACCTGAACCACTATCAGTCTGACACAGTGATACCCACCATGACTGAATGAGAGAGGAACACTCAGTGAGAAAGGAAGTATACAGACAACAGCTGTGGAAGGAAGAGAAATGAAGTTTTCAGGGGAAGAGGATAATTGTAGATAAGTCTGTAACATAACTTTACAGTAGATTCAGGATCTTGCTATACACAGCTTTGATATTCACAGCTTTACCATTGAACAGAAAATGAAGTCCATTTATTCACACATTTGTAATTTGTGTATATGTATATTACTTGCATTAATCTGTTAAGTCAAGCATCTTATGCATTACTTAGAAACTCTGGTGTATTGGGACTGACTGTTAATACTAGCAGTAGGCAGTAGTGTTGTTGTTTATTGTCTAGATCATAACAGTTGGTACATACATAGTTCAGTGAATAGTAAATACAATTTATGTTCCATAAATTGATAAATAGATTGGTTTTATTTTATGTTTTTACAGACCAAGCCCCAAAAGAATTATTGTAGAAATGATTGATTTAGAGCCGTGATGGCGAACCTATGGCACGCGTGCCAGAGGTGGCACGCAGAGCCCTCTCTGCAGACACGCGAGCCGTCGCCCCAGCTCTGCTGTGCATGCGCCTCCCACGGCCAGCTGGTCTTCGGGTCTCTGCCACACATGTGCAGGGGACAGGGCGCATGCAGGGGGACATGCGCACATTGCATTTGGGTTTGCGTGCGCTTTGGGCACTTGGTGCCGAAAAGGTTAGCCATCACTGATTTAGAGCATCAATCCCATTAACAGGTGTTTTTTATCAGACTAGTAAAACTCAAATTATTAAATAGTATGGGTTTCTCATGTAAGTACTTGCTGAATTTACAAAATTTTACATACTTTTATTTTTTTGTGTTCATTCAGAGTCAAATATTTTGTTCAAAATCTAGTTTTGTGGTTCATAAAAATCACTAGCTGGATTCACATGTGCTAAGCCGGAAGAGCCACAACAATATGGACTATTGGACATTTTTGGTATTTTGGATTTTGAAAAAATGATACTGGTATTGAATAAGTCACAAATGGACATTTTCCCCTCCCATTGACGGTATTGCCAACCACAAAAGAAAAAAACAAAGTAGGGTGTAAAAACAAGTGAGAAAAAACATACAGGCATATCCAGAACTATGCTATAACATAATTGGTATGGTTTGATTTCCAGAAAGTAAGATCTGAACCATTGTAGTTGAGAATTTGTTTCCTATTAAAGTCAAACCAGAAAACTAATTACTAGCAGCAATTTAAGGAAAGCAGGATTTAAAGCCTTGGGGTAATGATGATTTCAGATCATATAAATATAGTACTTAAGATTGGATGTAGGAGGAAATTATACTAAATTAAACAGGGTGTTTTTAGTTGAAATAAAATACAGTGATATAAGCATGGAATATTCAGATAAATGTTTGTGAACTTTGTGTGTATTTTCAGTTAAGTAAATCATTTTCTGCTCAATACCAACTAAGAAAAACACTAAGTAAGGTCTGGTGAAGGAAGGTGAGCCACATGATAAAGTAGAGAAGAAATGATTGGCTTAGCCAATCAGAAAAAGATCTTAAGACACTTGAGATTTTTCAGTACATTAAAAGTTAAATGGCTAAGCCCTTCCATCGTGTTTATCTCCTCCTTGGCCAGAAAGGTTGCGGAATGGGTAGCCTTGTAAAAACAGTTCTCTGGCATATATATGGCAGAGGCAATATTACAGTAGCAGCCATGGAGGGGAGGGTCTGTTGCAGGCATAGGCTTTTAAGCTTTGATCGAGGCAGGGCAGTCCATTTCAGAGACCCATTTGCCACCATCAGGGTCCTTTTAAACGAGTTAAAAGATAATACACATAGGTCAACAGATCATTTTTTTCAGAATTATATCACCTGATTTAATGATAGCTGATTTTATATCATTGTCTTGTTGAATAATGTATCTGTCAAGTACATTTTGTGATAACTTCATAAGTAAATTGCAGAGATTATTGGAGGAATATAAAATACATATTTTGAAGAAAATGTCTTTTTGTATTTCTTCAGCTTGCACCTTCCCTTCCATTGCAAGAAGACTTTGTTTACCATTGGAAAGCAATTACCCATTATTACATAGAAACATCAGGTAAGATAAAATACTTTGTTGTCACTTAGAAAGTAGTGATCTAAAATAATCTTCTTCAATTTATTGCCCTTCAGCAATTCAGTGGATAGGAATTGTAGTTCCACACATATGGCATATACAGAATCAGATCCGAGAAGTAATAAAATAAAGGGGAATCTAGTTGATAACCTCTGGATGGTGTACTTGGCAACATTTCTAAAACACATTTTTAATATTAGAAGTCCAGAAGTTCAGCTGTTGCAAGTTGTTCCTGTGACTTTGACTTTCTTTACTTTGAAACATCATTTATTTGTAGAAAGTTGCACAAGGGGAAATACTGCAAACTTTCCATTAGTTTATATATAATGTAACTGTTTCCTTAGATGAAATTGTATCTCCGTTGTTTTTAGCATGCTGAGATAAATAAATACCACTTAAGCTTCACCTAATTTTTTTACACCAGTAGTATAAATTTTGTTTGCTTTTATTCATACATTAAATATATTTTATATTGATATTTAACATTAGAAAATAGGTGTAATTAGTAACATGGAGGATGAGGATATATAACTTACTTTTTTCCAAGCACTTTTTCCAAGTTTTCTTGTCTTTTTTGTACCAAAATATCATCAACCATTCGCTTTAATAGGAAGCTAATTGCAGCAGATATGCTCCAATTTCAATGGTTAGTAAAAATAATAGATAGATTTGCCTTGTCTATTTCTTCAATCACATGAGAAAATGTAAAAGTAAATAAAAAGAATATTTGCTATAATTGTAAGTTACTATGCCATGCTAATTTAAGCTGGATCTTAATGTAAATGCTTTCTGTAGATGACAAAGCTCCTGTGACTGATACCAATATTCCATCACATCTGGAGCAGATGTTGGATATTTTGGTTCAAGAAGAAAATGAAAGGGAATTTGGGGAAACGGGTCCCTGTATGGAATATCTGCTACATCATAAAATCTTGGAAACTTTATACACTTTGGGCAAGGCTGATGTAAGTTTATCAGGTTTTATCAATAAAGACCAGATTTTATGATTGGATGTAATTGTATTTATTTAACATGTGTTACATTTTCATGTTCTTCCAGTCTTGTTGAACAAGAAATGATGTGTTAGGAAGGTGCTATTACTGAAAGTTAGAAACATGCATAAACACGTGAAAATGATGACATATTTAAAATTTCACAAGTTGGGCAGATTGAAAACTATTGAACTCTGAATTGGTTTGTTCCTGAGTTATTCAATCCTATTTTGTTATTGCCCAGTTTATGTTAGTCTTTACTGAAATTATACATTTGTGATTGATCCGAATTGTAAATCTCATCAAAACTGTGCAGCACCGCTTTAAAAGCAAATCACCATCCTTTCTGTGATGTTGCTTTAATTGTACTCCCCTCCCCACAATACATGAGATAGCTGTTGGGAAAGTATCAGTATACATGACCTCATCTACGCAGTTTTAGGACCACAAATGCTAATTACATTTTCAATAAGTCATATCTAAACCAATATGGTTGCTTTCCATACAACCAGTACAACAGGGTTCAGGTATCATTGTTAGTTTAAAATGCTGGTATGATGTACAAAAAAGGTCTGGGCAGATATCAATTCAGGTGGTAAAATGTGATTCAGAATCCACATGGGCAAGTACATAGCACTTGCTGGGAATCTTTAACGAAGCTACACTTCATGGGGGATCAATAATCGTAGGTAACATATATTTATTTTAAGGTATTTCCAACAGGTGATACATGTTCGATCCTGCTTTTAAGGTGTATATGAAGATTCAGTTTTCTTAAATATTGTATAAAATGTATTGTTCTGTTTTTAATTTAATTACTAAATTAATTTAGTATTTCTGTGTAGTTTTTATTCTGTTAAGTATTTGTTACCACTTTTCAATCGGTATAGGATCCAGAAGAGCTCAGTACTACAAGTTAAAAAATAAAGCTTTCTGTAATATCAGAAGCTTATCAAGTAAAAGTATACATATAAAAATAAATATTGAAAATAATTATTTTCAACAGTTTCCATATAATTTTTATTTTTTTTCCTAGTGTCCTCCAGGCATGAAACAGCAGGTTTTATCTTTTTATACTAAACTTCTGGGAAGAATACAGCAACCTCTTCTTCCACACATAAATGTACACAGACCTGTACAGGTATTGGATTACTTTCAAAAATGGAACATTTGAAAATACATTCTGTTTGATAATTAAATACGTTTGTTTTCTTATTTTAAGGACATCTAAAGTATGATTTTACAAAAGAATCAGTAGGAATTGTTACTTTTAAATCTGATTATAAAATACTATTTCCTTCATTTTTTTTTCAACAGAAATTAATAAGACTCTGTGGTGAAGTTCTTGCAACACCTACAGAAAATGAAGAAATCCAGTTTCTCTGCACAGTATGTTCAAAGTTGAAACAAGATCCATACCTGGTTAACTTTTTTCTTGAAGTAAGTTAATCCATTGCTGATTGTGCTTTTACTGAAAAGTTTGTTTACATGTTGAAAAGACAGCTTATGTATAAGTTTTTCTTCTTAAGAGGGTCTTTTCAATTTTACAAAAAAATGTGCTTCACTAGCAGACACAATACTTTTATAAATACAATATTTAATGAATTATTTAAGCCTTGTTAAATAAGAAGCATATTTTTCATGGTTTTACAAATAATAGATTTATATATATTCATAAATCCAGCATAGCCTTTTACTTTACTTTCCTATCCTAACATTCCTTATAATATGCATTTGTATTACTTTTATTGTCTTGGAAGCAATTTAAACTGAGTTGCTTCCTAATTCACAGATTCCTTGGATAGAAATCTTTAGAAAGTTTGGATTTACATTAAAAAACAATACTAGATTAGTCTGTGTACTCGTAATTTCCGTTTGATTTCAAAAGTTTTGCTGTTTTGCTAGTAATTCACTCAGTTGTTTAAGATGGGCAGCCATATAAATATTTTAAGTAAACATAAATAAATAAAATTGAACCTTAATGCAGTTGAGCTTAATCATTAGGTACTGGGATTATATCAGCAATCCCATTGCTATAAGTAGAGAATTTCTTCATCAAACTAGAAGTAACAGCCTTCCAATCATATTTGGACCACATGTCCACTTGGTCGAGATTATTGATGATTGTATATTCCTCAATAGAGAAAAATGCTTTTGTCTCTCAGCCCACGTTTCATCATCCAGATCCAACACGGTCTTTTGTCATAGGGACTGATGCCTATGATGGGAGTGTTGTTACTTGGGGCAGATACACTCCTTTATCCTAATGTACTGTGGGTGCTACTTATCAAACTTAATCACAGCTGAAAAAAATTACACTATCTTTAATAAAGAACTGTTAGCAACTGAAGCCACATATGAAACTTGGCTGTATCTGCTAGAAGAGGCCATACACATTGACCATCAGCATCTTCAGACAACCAGGAAGCTGAACCAAAGACAAATCCAGTAGTTGCTGTTCTCCTGTTTTAATTTTAAAATTACTTATATTCCTATCAGCCAAAACAAGCTGGAATCCAGGAAGCCATAATATGAACACTGAGACATTGACTTTCGGCTACTACTACTATATCTCCAGAAAAAAATGCTGTTTCCAATGTATTTACTTCAGTAACTGCAATAACAGTCTTGCCTTACCTGTTATTGCCCAGGTCTATCAGAAGGAAATTGAAGCCATCTATAATAACCTTCCCCATCATATTGGATCAAAATGTCTTACTCTTTCGAGGTTGAATTCTCATTGGAGCCTGGCAGGTTACTGTTCTCAATCTATCAGAGCAAACCATCAGAGCATTTTGGTCCCTTTAAGACTTTGCACTAGATGGCTAGAGATTTCTAGCGGCCACATCACAAGATAGAAGTAGAGCAATATGTTGTTCATGTCCTGTTTGCTGCTGGTCAAAAACATGTTCCAGGAAAGCCAGGTCTCTCGTGCTATGTAAATTACCAATTGGACTAAATTTCTGGCTTCAGAGGAATGTGCCTAAAACAGTGCACGACACATCTCTACACAACGCAATTCTTATTCATTATGGTTTCCATCTTTGATTTTTTCCTCTGGATTCCGCTACCTAAGTTACATATGCAATCAATACATGCAGGAACTGAAGGCAATCCACCAAGTCCTTCATGTATGGAAAGCAAAAAAATCATATAGACACTTTGCTAATCAATATCAATTACCTGTAGCTACCTCATTAGTTAGAGCCTTGGTTTGGATTTCCACAAAGCATCTATCTAAAAACTAAGCCACCTAATTCTTTCCCCATTAAAGTATGAGTAACCCTTCATGTTAAACTACCTGCATCAAATAAAGTATACTAAGTCTTCCATAGATCATTGTTGGCACTTGATGCTCCATTGTCTCACTGTTCAAATCCTCTGCCTCCACCACCTATCAGGATAAATGATGAGCCAAAATATGAGATGGCACATATTTTGGACTCCGTTAGGTATCGACACTGAATCTTGTGTTCATGAAACTTGACCTTGGACTGGCTGACAAACCTAACTTGCTCCCTGAACTTTGGAGTGGATTTTGATTACTCTTCTGCACGCTCATGTTAAAAGCAAAATTGGTCAGATAGGGTTTTATTTTTCAGAGACTGTTTGGATTTACATTCCTTCCTTGACTGCCGTTATATTCTGCCTTGAGTAAATTGCTATTTTTGCCTAGCAACTGTATTTTAAACTGTAGTGGTATGTGAGAATGACCTTGGGATACAGGGAAGAGTACTGCCTAGGGAATGATCAGATAAGAGATGACATAACTCTCAATTGCATAATATGCACAGAGGGAGAGACCCAAAAGGGAACCTGTCTACCTGCTCAGACTGTAAAAGAGACAGGAGGAAGTCTTCATTATTAGACTTGCAAGATTCTGTTAATGTAGTCCGAGGTGTCAAACTCACATCATCGCAGCATCTTTACGTGATTTATCGTGACTTTTTTCTCCTTCATTAAACCAGGTGTGGGTAGGGCCAGCGTGTGACAGGTGGCAAGTTTAACACCCCTGATGTAGCCTAAAGTAGAATTAGCTCATTTGGTTGTATTTCCAGCCTGGCCTACCTGGAAAGGACAATTTTATCCTTGAGAGGTTGCTGAACATAATTATTCTAGTGAAACAGAATTAGTGATGGAGATCCATCTCTTCTATTATAATTTTGCTAAACATTTTTCATAAAAATATTTCTACACAGACTTGAACATGCAATTATAACACTTAAGGAAGACATTTTAGAGTGCTGCCAATTTGGTGTTTTGGAATAGTTCCAGTTAGTGTGAACTGAAATTCCTCACAACGTACAGCTTGATTCTGTTGTGGCTAATAAATATTAATTAGATGCATAAAATTACTAATACAATGGTGAGGTCATTTTCAAGAACATAGAAGGACAGCTTCTAAGTGTCTTTGGAAGAAACAGATTATCTAGAATCATTGCAGCATTGTTTAAATGAAGGGGTTGGACCCAGAATGATGTTGATTATCCTTATAGATGATATGCTGAAAGAGAGAAATATGAAAGTATAAACCTGTAGTTCTGGATATCTCAATCACATTAGATACTACTGGTTGTGCAGTAATATATTGTTGGACTGGCTCTATGGGTGATAGTTGGAATCACAGTATTGTGGATTTAGGGCATTTTGCTCAGTTCCATTACTAAGATGTGGAATATCCAAGGGATGCATCTTGTGTCCTGTATTTAATATCAGTACAAAATTGCATGGTGAAATAATCAAGAAGTCAGTTGCATCAGAGCTAGGTTCTAGTCTACTTTGTTTGGACACTGTAATGGCACAGGACTAATAAATTGAGGCTGAATCCTGTTGAGATTATAAATAATTCAGTGTTAAATAAAACTAAAAAAAGGGAAAAAACATTCCACCATATTTCATACCAATCAAAACTAATATGACAATGTGATGTTGTAGTTGCTTCTTATTAAACACTTCAGAGACTGTCTGAAGTTACAATGGAGCTGAATTTTTAATTCTCCAGTTTTGTTAATTTTCCATACTCTGGGCTCAGCTGCTGTTGGACATAATTTGGAATTTAAATTAGTTTATACAGTCACAAATCACATATATAGATTATATTTATTTATTTATTTATTTTTTATTTAAAACATTTATGTAGCCACCCATCTTTCAGCAAACTCTGGATTGGGCTTCAAATCAAAAATTAAAAGATATATAAAATCATATAAAAGCTGTAAAACTCAACCATTTAAAACATTAAAAAGAACAAAAACCTGGTGTCAAATCAGTTTGATTATCTGATTATCTTCTTCCAATGTTTGATGGAAAAGTAGGCATTTACAGCCTTGTGGAAGGCTAAATGGGTGGAGGCCTACTGAACTTCAGGCAGATATTCCGCAGATAGCATAGCCCTGTACCATATAGGGCAGTAAAGGTGATCACCAGCACCTTGAATTACACCAGGAAAGAAACTGGAAGCCAATGAAGCTCATTTAACAAAGGTTTTACATTGACAAATCTTGAGGTCCCCTCTACTGTGCTTGCTGCTGCATTCTGGACCATTTGAAGCTTCTAAGTGGTCTTCAAGGACAGCCCCATGTAGAGCGCATTGCAGTAATGTAGATATTCTGTTTTGTTTATACTCTTTTCATTTCTTCCTTTTTATGTTGTAAACCACCTAGAGTAGCTCCATGGCGAGATACGTGGCAAATAAATTTAACACAAACAAACAAACAAACAAACAAACAGACATGAAATTATGGAAACAGTTTAACCAGACTGCTCAGGCTTGCCAATATATATATCCAATGATTTCAAGATATCCACGGTTATAGAAGGTTTGACTGTTTGATACATGAGGAAATGCATCTCACCATGTTCTACATATCTAATGTATAATATATAAATTGAATTTGGTTTAAAAGTTTAACAGCCCAAACGGAGTAGAGTCTATCTATAGTAGTTCACTATTTCCATAATAGTGCATTAACCTGATACCTTACAAATTTCTAATTGTATGTTTATTCTTGGAACTATCTGCAACTGAATTTATTCAATATTTCTGAGTAGACATACATAGAATTAATACTACTGAAGGTATAAAGGTTTTTAATGAGTGGCAGAGAATTACCAGCAGTTTACCTTCTGAATTTTTTAGAGCCACTGCGACTTTTTCCATAAACAGGTCTTCTACTGTAATTGCATTTAGAAAATTGGTAATTATTATTATTGCCATTATTTGCAGATTTATCTGGCCACATTAGACAACTGGAATATGGATAATACTGCTGCATTTTTCAGTACAGTACTTTTTGATGAACAATGCCTCCTGTCCTCTGAAATTATGTGGTTGTATTTTCAATTATCTTTGTTCCATGATTTTGTGATTAATAGTGTGAAAAGAGAAAATGAGCAGCATGTGTATCCTGATAGAGTGTGTATGATTACATTTGTTTGGATGTTTTCGTTACTACAGTTAACTAGCTGGGCTTTTTTATGTGGCATTTGTTTGTTCGTTTGACAAGATGTTTTCTACACACATTTTGCTGCTGAACTGAGTTGGCTTTTTTCTTTCTGTTAAGTTCAGCAAACTGTTGCTTGCTCTTGCTATCCCCAGTGGTCTGGTAGTGAAGTCCCTTGGTGATGATGCTCTTGAATCAGAAAGCATACAGCCTATTTCATTAAACTTTCCTAATAGGTGATTCCAGGCCCTGTCCTACACATTTCTTCGAGGCAGGTGAGCAGCTGGGCTTCAGAACTGCATGAACAAATCAGTGAATTTTGATTGTTTTGCATAGTGTGATTCATAAATCATCTCTTACTGCAATCCATTAACAGTAATAAAGGAACAGATACCGCATTGAAATACCTTACATTTTTTATTGTTTTCAGAAAAACAGACTGTTTCTTGGTAGTAGAAGAAACATGGTCCCATCTTTTTTTTTGGACAACAAATCCCATAAAACAACAGTGTCATGGTGCTGGAGCTTTTAAACTTATAATACAAAATTGTGGACTATACTAGACTCTCCATTCCTAATTTAGGCATAGTCATCAAGTCTTTGCCACCATTTTTCAGGCTGATTCTTTCTGCAAGTCTTTCTTTTTAGGTGAAGACTAACATTAGCAATTTCACATCACAACTGTGCTGAAACCTCACTACAGGCCTGAGGTCTATTTAAAAGAAACATTGAAAACCTAATAATACTTATATGGTGAAGTTACATACAATACTTACATTCGGTCTTAGTTTTCCATATGTCATTTTAGCATAGTGGGTTCCATGAATGTTAAAATGATACCATGCACAAGTCAATTTCATTTTCAAAAACAAAGAAATCTACAGTATTCTTTAGAAACTGTATATATGCCTTTTTATAGTACAACATTTTCTGGCAAATAGTAGGCTTCTATGCAATATTACTCATTTTTATCCTTTACCTTCATAATAGAACATAATTATGTTCTAATTACATTTTAGTCTTAATAATATGTTTATTTTCTGTAATGCATGGAATATTGCATGTGTTTCCAAAATAACATATTGCTCAAGTGTAACAATTACATAATTATGTATGCAAGCTTATTATAATATAAGGGTGCCGTATTGCCAAATACAGAAAGCAAACTGCGATCCATTGCCATAGTTCTTAAGGATTTTTTTAAACTGGCAAAAACTGGAACTTTGAATCTCTCTTATCATTCACAAATCAGAAGCAGTTCTTTAGGCAAAAGAAGTGTTCAAAGTGTTTCCAATTTAAATTGGGCAGCCTTTAGAAAGGTTTTCACAATTTTGTATAGTGGTAAGTACAGATTTCCTAATTCCAATAACATTTTTCCTTTTAGATGTGTGCAATTAGAAGCATGACTACATTAGCACCTAAAACCTTTCTTAGAACTGAGAATAATAAAGTGAGTTGAGGTCTTAAACTAAATTCTTTTGGATTTCTTTTGAATTAATATTAGAAGATTCCTTGCATATCATAAATGTCTGTTTTCATTTGGAAGGATATGTAGAGTATTGCACCTGATTGTACAATTTCTAGCAATTTTTTGCAGCATACTTTAAATTGTTGAAGGATGTCCTGTTTCTTCTATTTTTAACATGTTATGTGGCAATTCTGACTAACCAGTTTGATGGGAAGTGTTTTAATTAGATAAGAAGCAGAAGAAGTAAACCACCAAGGCTAACCAATCAAATGATAACGCGTGGGTATTTAAAAAAATAATTGAACTATGTATGTAAATGTATAGGTTGCAAATAAACACAAGATAGCTTATGTAATTAGGCTAAAATTCATGGAAGATTGCTTGATGTTTATAAATTTCAGCAGTCTGTACAAAATATATAATGCAATAAACTAGGCAGTTTTTTCCCTGCTTTAAGATAAATTACTTATCTGATAATCAAAAATATGGTACATTCTGTGATTAAACGTTCTTAAAATGTGAAAGGCATAATGACTTAGACCTTTGGGAATCAGTTTAACATTTTCGGTTTCTTCTGCTGTTTCTTCATTTCCTCTGGGTTTCTTCTTGCTGCGTTTCTGCTACAGACCAAATATTGATTTTATTCTTTGTAATTTTCCATTTTAATTTTTTTTTTCAGAACAAGCAGAAAGGATTGGCTTCAAAAGATGCAGCAAACTCAGTCACAGAAGACCTCGTAAAAGGGGAAGATTCTGGAGTGACAGATACAGGACAATCCATTCCATCTGAAGAAACATCAAATAGGACAAAGCAGGCAGAGAGACAGAATGACCTTCAGCAGGCAGATAACTTGTCTGCAAATCAAATTGAATTAAACTTCCCTTTACCTCCAGAGGCTTTAGCTGTTCGCCGACTTGGGGACTATAATTTGGTGAATTCTCTGCTCAATCTTACCAAAAGCCCAGTGAGTGTCTAATTATTATGGCAGAATTAATTTTGGATTAAAGAGAGACATCATTTCTCTGGCTGGTGGTTGTTTGGCTGCTGAATAATCGTGGTGGCCAGAGATCCACTTTAACCAAAATTCACAGGAATCCTCACAAATTTGCTCTAATTTGTGGTTTTCAAACTGTGGGTCAGGATTTCTAGTAAATTGTAAGCTACTGAAGGTGGGGCAGCAAATGTGACACAGGGCAGGCAAAATATGAACAAGTCTAGGCATTACCACCATGCACCTTATTTGGGGGGCTGTTGTACAGCTAAGTCTGAGAATTCCTGTATATGGAAAAAATATAATGATTAAAAGTGGTTTATCCCTTATACAACATTAACATCAACACCAATAAAATCATTAGTTTTTCTTTGCAGAAGAGTCAGTACATTAATTCACTATTTTTTACAAAGTTAGAGAATCACTATTGTAAGTTCCTTAAGTCTTGCTCTGAATGGTGTCCTATTAGTACCCAATTTGCTAAATAATGCTTAAGATTAACAACGCCTTCTAGAACTTGTTAAAACTATCCCATTTTGTTAGCCATGTTGCCTGCAGATGATAGATGTTCCCACCCTAGAAGTGGTGAAACGCATTCACTTTTTTTAAGGTTGGTAAAGCTGCATTTGAGAACGGAAACTTCCTTTCAGTTATTCTGTAAACAGAGTCAATCCTGATTGTGGTTGTCTGTATAATAAATAAATAAGCAAAATTAATCCTACATATACATTCATGCCATATTATGTAATGAATTAATAAACTATTTTACCCACCCTTACCTTCTGTTTTAGTCTCATTGTCACATAGTTCTTTTAGAACTAGGTCACGGAAACTATATAATTAGATGCGTTTCAAATTAGTAAGATCTGTTGTTCTTCCTTCACAGGATGGCCGAATAGCAGTGAAAGCTTGTGAAGGCCTCATGCTTCTAGTGAGTTTGCCTGAACCAGCAGCTGCCAAGTGCTTAACCCAGAGTACATGTTTATGTGAACTGCTGACAGATAGGCTGGCCACTCTTTACAAAGCCCTCCCTCAATCAATGGATCCTTTAGATATCGAAACAGTCGAAGGCATTAACTGGGGGTAAGTATTCTGTCCTTGCATGCTTGTATTACTTTTTGGACACTTGGACATAAACTATAGATTGATTTATATTTATAACCTACCTTATACTTGATCAGTTAAAATTTAAATGTCTCTCAGTATCAGTATCAATACAATCATTAAAATTACCTACATGTTTAGTACTGTTGCTTATTGTTCTGCTGCAATGGTAGCAAATATCAACAATGTTTCATTTGCTTCATTTCCTGCACTCTAGTTTGGACTCCTATAACTACAAAGAAGATGCATCTGCTTTCCCAGGCAAAAGAGCTCTGATTTCATTCCTATCCTGGTTTGATTACTGTGATCAACTCATTAAGGAAGCTCACAAGGTTTGTGATATTTGTATCAGTCACTGCCAAAATAAGTTCACAAATCTATGGTTTGTAAATCATGAAGATGACATCTTGAATATCCTCTTATGTTTTAGACAACTGCCTTTGCCATGGCAATCTCAGTGCGGGAGCGTTTTTTCATTGGCATGATGGAACCTCAGCTAATGCAAACGTGAGTAATCTTCCATTGAAAAATGAAGAGTGCTTTCCCCCATCCTTTTATTTTTAACAAGATTCATTTTGTTTTAAAAAAAAATCTTGTTACGATCAGTTCAGAGATTGGAATTCTTACTTCAACTGCCCTGTTGCATCGTATCGTTCGTCAAGTTTCATCAGATGCCTTAGTTCACGAAATGGTTTACTTCATCCTTGGAGAACAGCGGGAGCCGGAAAAACTAATGGATGTCAACAGGCATACATTGCGACATCGCTTAATTGAGCACTGTGATCACATTTCAGATGAAGTAAGAAATTCAAATATAGCAAGTGCATGTTGTGAAACAAATAGTGTTCAAGATGTATATTAATAAGTTTTAAATGGTGAACAGCATTACAGAATAGTTCATCTTTAGACACCGGATAACCATAAGTAAAGCTATATTTAAAAATATTGAATTCTACTGAAGGTCTTCAAATAGTCTGATTTCTAAGTGGGCAGACTACTCTGAGGATAAATAATTCAGAGTAACCCATAAAGTACTGAAAAACAAATACTTAAAAGTCTGTATGCAATCCCTAGCATATGAGCTTCCTTTCCTATCTGATAAATATAGGAAAATAGCATTTTGGGATGTAAGGCAGAGATGGGTAAGAGAGGAAGTGGAAGATCATGAGGTAGAAAGGCTTGTCAGCAATTTCTAAGGCTGGGCAAGTCGCTCATAACCTAAAGTGCTCTGCTGGTCTACGAATTAGAAGACTAATACCTCAAGATTTGCCTCAGGCTAGGAAGCCTGTAACATTCACTTAAGTGCTACTTTGAACTTGTGGCATGTCTTGTTTCCATTCTCTAAGCAGAATATCATAGAATAGAATATGCATGAGAAAGTTGTGGCTCTTCAGTTGTTGCTGAATTGCCAACTTAAGTAATAGCCATACAAACCATACTAATTCAGTACTGGAGAAGGATGACAATTTCCCATCCCTAACCTAGAATAGTTCATTCAGTTGGATTTCCAAAATAATTTGACAGCAGCTTTTCCTAAATTTACGTCTGTAGTGAGCCACTGAATTAGGGGATGGTGACAATTATGTTTGTCTTAACCAAAACCTATTTTCCAAGTATTGATTGCATTAGGTATGTATCTCTATACGTTAGTCTATTGAGCATAATAATATTGAGAACACATATGAAAAGACAATTAACCATTTACAGTATCTTTTAATGTCTTTTTTTCCTTTACTTCTACAGATCAGCATAATGACCCTCAGAATGTTTGAACATCTTTTGCAAAAACCTGATGAACACATTCTTTATAACCTGGTTCTTAGAAATTTAGAAGAGAGGAACTATACAGAATATAAACCACCCTGCCAAGAAGACAAAGATGTGGTAGAAAATGGGCAGATACCAGGAGCAGTGTATGTTTTATTATGTTCTGAATTTCTTCTAAAATAGTTATTGTTCTGACCTAGGCTTCACAAAATCACGAAACAGACTCCTGGTCCTGACAAGCCCCCTTTTTATTTGGCTAATGTGAATTCCTATCATTCACATCCAGAAAAATCCCGGCAAAAAGTCTTTCAAGGGTGAATTGTAACCACAAACCTTACCCGTCTTGAAGAGTTGCCAGGCTGCTAGCTTCCAAGCGTAACGTTGTACAAGGAAATACTTGGCAAGGAGTTTCTGTGAGTCACGAACTCAGATAAGCAAATCTTCACACTAATTAAATGAACTAATTGTCTTCTGCAAACACCACTCCCCTTTTGCTCCTATTTATTCCTTATGGGAGGGGCCATTCAGCGTCCACTTGGTTTTTTATTCCCGAGTCAACCCATGTTCCTTAATTGTTCCCTTCTCCTGATAGCTCTGTGCATGCACACATTGGGAACAGGTTCCAGCTGTTCTTCTGTCCCACTGATCTCCGACTCCAAAGGTAGCTGATAACTTTTCGGTGAACCTGGCCCCATCTTTGATACAGAGCACTCATCAGAGCCTTCCTCACACTCCAGGACTGGCCCATGTTCCTCCCCAACTGCCTCACTGTCCGAGTCTGCCGCCAACTCCACTGGCCGCTGGTGGGCCACAACAGCTATGTTTCATTAATTTTTAAAAAAAACTAAAATCATTTTAGTTTCAAGTAGGTTTATTATAATAAGCAAATAATTGAGAATGTAGATTTAATGTTTGAATAGGTCACAAGTAGGTAAAAAGTAGAAGTAAAATCATGAAAATACCACTGTTTCATGCAAGAGATATGAATGAAGAATGTACATCTGCCTATTTAACAGCAACCTTACCTGCAGCAGGATACTCCACAGACTGTCATTCATGCTCTTGTCATCTATTAGATTACTATAATTTATTCTTGAAGATCATTTAAAAACTACAGCTGGTCTAGGATTTTGTGGCTTGCATGCTTCCTAACCAGTCTTTGCACTGCCATGTTACACCATTACTGCAGAAATCACCCAGGCTGCCAGTGTATTTCATTTTTTAGAATTAATTTTTATTGAATAATTTGGTTACAGAATAATACATTAAACATAAAGAAAAGTGATAAGTAAAAGGAGAGACAGAAAAGAAAGAAAAATGAAAGTAAAAAGGAGTAGTTTCTAATCTTTTTTTTTACAGAAATAAATGTATTTATATTTTATCCTCTCTAAGGATCCCTGTTTCTTTACCTTTTCCAATCATCAAACCCATAAATCACATCATTTCTTCCTATTTTTTCTATTTTTAGAAAAAAAAATTCCATGTAGGGTTTTCAATCACTAACAAATGTTATCGTCAATTTTGCCATGTCTGCGAATTCTGTCATCTTCATCAACCATTTCTCCATTGTGGGTATTTCAGAGGATTTCTATCTTTGCACATAATTTGCTTAAGTTAGCATTTAGAAAAACAGTCTTCCATGAGGCTTTTCAAATTGTCTGTCCCTACAAAAAAAGTTCTGATTTCAGTGGAATGTTAATATTTAAAATGCTTTTTAAACTATATGTATTTGAACCCAAAATCTAGCTTTTTACAAGTCTACCAAGCTTGATAAAATGACCCTTCATGTTTTCCACATCTTTATCATAGAGCTTTATCATAGAGTTGAACTACCTTTACACATTCTAGATAGTTTTTTTGATGTCATGTACCAACAGTATATCATTTTATAAAACTTATCTTGTAAATTGTAATATAACGTGATTTTTAGTCCTTTCAGCCCACATATTTTCCCATTGGTCCTTCTGTACGTTATAATGTACATTATTCCAAAATTCTTAACCCATTTTATCATAGTCCCTTTAGCTTCTTTTTCCATTTGAAATTTCACTAAAAGCTTACACATTTTATATGTTCACCCTATGCATATAATTCAGTTTCAAATTTCATCTTAAGTTGTTCAGTTGCTAATTTCCTTTTTCTACTTTGTCTTAATAGTACATATAAAAATAATTGAAAATTAAATCCCTTTGTAGTCAGTGCATCTCTTTCATCTTGTCTTCTTTATATTCTTGTTCTAACTCTAGATATATTCATCATTTCTCTTTCACTGCTTTTTCTTTCCTATAAAATCCTTCTTGTACTAAGACTCAAAAGACATTTTCAGGCACAGCCTTTGTTTGTATCTATTCCATATTCTTAATATGGCACTTATAATATAATGTTTTTTAAAGTCTACATTAATCTTAGCTTTGATGTATCATTAAAAAATATGCCATCCAAATCTCAGGTCATGCCCTTCTGTTTCTGAAGTTCTTTTATTTTGTGCAATACCCACTCTTTCATGCAAACCAAACAGCAAGTTATAAAGTACAATTTCAAATCAGGAAAGGCCGATCTTCCTCATTCTTTTTCATCTTGAAAAAAATTACGTTTAACTTGCTTTTTCCCTTACCATAAAAATATCTAGATATACGGTATCTTTCTGCAATTGCTTCAATAGCACATTGGTTGTCAAAGTAGATATTGTTTGAAACAGACACGTCATTCTAGGTAATTAATTCTGAAGTGGTTCACGCTTCATATATTCTGATGTTGGAATGGCCTATTTCGTGATTGTTTTGTGACAGAATGTTTTTATGTCTTTCCTCAAGTTATTTTTGGAACATGTTTAAAAAGCTGCTCATGAGTTGAAGGCTGTAGTTGAAAGGAAAAGGAAGCAGAAATTGTACGGGATGGATGTTATTTTTTTTCAGATTGAAGACATAAAGTTCTCTTTCAAATAGAAAGCATTAATTTTTATTCTTATCTCATTTTGCTACAGAGACCTGGAAGAAGATCCTTTGTTTACAGATCTTTCTCCTGATACTATATTGTCAAATCAAGAATGGCTTAGTGCTTCACCACCTACAACTCCCGATCATTCAAAAAACGATGGGAAGACTGAAGTCCATAAAATTGTAAATAGGTGTGTTAAACTTCCTAATACTCGTTCTTAGGTTAGTAATACTGTAACCCTTGCCTTAGGTTTCTGCAATAAAGTCCAGTTCCTATGACTGGTATAGTATATATTTTATTAATCGTTTGTTATATTCATATATGACCTTCCAGGAGTAAATGTGACATGCACAGCATTTTCTTGTCCATTTTTTTCTTAAAAGATTGACCCTGTTTTTCATAGCTTAGGCTAGACCTGAATCTGAGGCTTCCTATTTCTACAAATGAACTAATTTCTATATCACATTACTCTGTGAAATCAAGAGTTTACTATAGGTAAGGTGGAGCTAAAGGTTTAAATGGAAACAGATTAACTGATTACTTTTTCTGATGAACATTGAAGCCATCGTGTGACAGTATGGGTTAGAGTTAGAGGCCTTGTGATGTGTGTGTGTGTTCACTGAGCCTCACAAAAAATCGAAGATAGTTTTGCAAGGTAGAGAAGGGTAAGTACAAACTAGTAGATAGCTTTGAATATAATGAATCAGTCAGAAAGGATTGACTGACCTCCATTCCTGAGCTGGATTCCTGAAATCTTTAATTTAATATTTAAAGCCTGTTTAATATATTCAAAAATCACACAGTTATAATATATGGACTTTGATTATGCTACAATATTCACTCTTCAACCACTGCATTAAGAAAAATGCCAAAACTATTACAAATAGCTTCTCAGAGTATAAAATTACCATAGAAATCTAATGAGGAAATCCTGAGAGATATGCCATTATATGGTAGTGCTTATTTCCTAAATTCATTTCTCTTTTTGCATAATTCGTTGTAATTCCAATATACAGTAAAATCTCAGCCTTGATGGGATGTGCACCTGCAGCAGTATCAGAGGGAGGATTTTGCCAACTCTTTCCAAGAAAGAGGCCTGGATCAAGAGACTGCCCAGTTCTTGGGGGGAACAAGACGATGGTTGAGCGTAACAAACCCTAGAATCTATCAGCATATATCTGACACCTTACAAAGTTACAGCTTTAGTTTGGCAAGATTCTACTAGTCTAAATAAAGGATTGTACCTGATTGGAACTCACTGTCTTGTTTTGGGCTTGCAGAATGGTTGAGACAATTTTTGTTTCTACTAAACCCAAACATCCATTTTCCTAAAGTAATTGTGTTGTATTTATAATTAGCTTTGTATTCTCAAGTGAAAAATTAATAAAGGAAAAAAGTGCGAAAAATTTAAAAATACATTAAACTGATCTTTTAACATTCTATACAGCAAAGGAAAAGGACAGACATTCGTGCATATGTGTACGTAAAATAGCGTGTATCAGTATGTGAATGAAATGTATGAAATGCTCTTTTGATCATGACATGATACTGATGTTTTCTATTTGTTTTTATTTATGTTTGGTTTTGCTCTATAAAGGGCATATAAATTGATGGACAGAAAACTGAAATAAATATTGTGCCAACTGAAATAACAAGGATTGGGTTAAACATTGTTTTCCAGTAGTGCAAAATTTCTGTAATCAGATTGAATGAAAGGCCTCGACAGATTTCTTTACATTCTGTGTAACTAGCGTAAGTTAAATAGTATATGCATTGCTCGCTGTTGTAAAGGCATAGAAATAATTTGTTTTATATATCTTTGTTTTATATATCTTTGCAGTTTTCTCTGTCTTGTACCAGATGAAGCCAAATCTTCCTACCACGTGGAAGGAACAGGTTATGATACCTACCTCAGAGATGCCCATCGACAAGTAAGTAAAGACCAAAAATGCTGTTTTATATATAATATGATGGTTTCAGACAAGGGGGAGGTGGAAGCTAACTTTACTTGCTTACATAATTATGTGACAGTTTACTTCATTATTTTTTTAAAATCAGCAACCACATAATAGTATATTTCATTCTTTATTTTATCTATCAGGTACTATGAATTGAAGCAGTATTTGAGTAGTAAATGGACACGGTGTA
The DNA here is from genome assembly GCA_032468155.1 of Oxyrhabdium leporinum. Taxonomy (NCBI): domain Eukaryota; kingdom Metazoa; phylum Chordata; class Lepidosauria; order Squamata; family Cyclocoridae; genus Oxyrhabdium; species Oxyrhabdium leporinum. The sequence goes on along the minus strand of JANHFL010002085.1, from coordinate 129,932 downwards.
CATCAAATTTTATAGCATTTTAACGTACACTATGTCCATTTACTACTGAAATACTGCTTCAATTCATACTACTTGATAGATAAAATAAAGAATGAAATATATTATTATGTGGTTTGAAAGTTTCAAATAGCCTCAAATTAGTACCTTAATTTTTCTTCATAATAGCAACAGCAATAGCACTTAGACTTATATACCGTTTTATAGTGCTTCACAGCCCTCTCTAAGCGGTTTTACAGAGTCAGCATATTGCTCCCAATAATCTGGGTCCTCATTTTATCCACCTGGGAAGGATGGAAGGCTGTGTCAATAAGTGATATTTGCGGTATGGTATTTAGTTGTGTACTCTTTAAATATATAACTGTAGTCTGACAAAAAAGAAAATAGCATTTATCAATTAATTTCACAATGTTTTTTACAATATTCTACGAAGGATACTGTAATGCAGATAGATAGACAGACTTGCTTATTGCTATTTTAGGATTTTTTTAAAGGGATCTTTCAAAAGTAGTTGATTACTGAAGCATTTCCTGTAGTTACTATTTGTTCTTTAATTTATTAATTAGTAATCACGTGTTTCCTTCTTTAGTTTCGGGATTATTGTTCCATATGTTTACGATGGGAATGGCCAGGATCTCCTAAATCTCTGGAAAAGTGCAATTTAGAAGCTGCATTCTTTGAAGGACATTTCTTGAAAGTTCTCTTTGATAGAATGGGCAAAATTCTGGATCAGGTAGACCTGCATTTTGTGCTGCTTTTCTTGTGATATAGCTGTTTTTAGGCACAACATACCTAATTGTGGAGAAATTAGTACAGCTGCACCGTGGGGAGTGATTTTGTATACCTGAGAATTGTTAAATGTTCATAAACTCAGATTTAAAGAGTTGGTCTCTCCCTCAAATAGAAGAGCTAAGAATCATGGAATCTGAACAGGTTAAAAAGAGAGGACAGTATAAATTGTCAGTATGCTAGATTATACTAAAATAAGGGAAGCTAACTGCATTTTTAAGCCTAAAATGCTAACCTAAAACAGAAGGAAATATTCTTACACCCCATTTGAAATTAAAATGAAAAATGTGATTTAATTATTTTAACAATATGTCTGTGAACATTTACTTACAATTGAATGCAATTCTATTGACATAAAATAATTTTGTACAGTCTTTACTAGTGTTATAAAGCAGGGTTCCCCAATGTTTTTGGCTTTACAAAGTGGGGGTGAGGGGGTGAGAGGGGATGGTTTCACGCAAGTGGCCAGCAAGCGTGCCTGTCGCTCATTTAAATGGAATGCCATTCTCACCCACTGTTCACGCAAGTAAGCGAGGATGCTGGCCATTTCCGCAGCCTGGTTGCAAACCCCTTATGGCCCACTAGTGGACCACAGCCCTTTTATAAAGCATGCCATGGTGGTTTCCTGCAGATGCAGGTTCTACTTCATGGATCCATAAATGCCATTTCAGTGTTCTGACACAACATTGTATACGGCTATTGATCCATTAGTATTGGCCTTTTGAACTGAATAATTGATGTTTTTCCTGATTCTCTTTTACACAGAAACTGAAATTCTGTATCTACAGTTTCCAAATTACGTGATTTTTGCCTATCTAAACTTCACAAAAACTTCTTTATTTTTTAAGTGCAAGATAGTTCCTGACTACAGATTTAATCCATGTGTTCCATGCATGTTGTCTTGTTCTCAAAGCCAGCATCCTCTTGATGCTTATCCCAATATGTTGATATCAATAGTTTTTTTGCTAATCGCAAAAGGTTTTCAGTATTTATGTAGCTGAAATGTCTCAGAAGGCTCTAAGCAATATGTGTGCAGCCACCAAGTCTGAAAATTTATTGCTTTCTATATATGCAGGATTGAATGTCTCTTATTGCTCTATAACAACTGTGCAACAAAGGATAAAGTGGACATTTTGCTGATACAAAAAAACTCCATTATAATAACTAGAGATCAGTTACTATCTCTAAACACAATCTTTCTTACAGGGTTGCTAATATAACATCATTGCAATATGAATGTTCTCTTGAGCCATGGACAGGAGATGGCATGTTAACAAACAAATGAATGGTTGTACATTAGGGAAATTATTTTGTTTTGTCAGCCCAATTCACCTAATGATAATCTTCCTCGCTTTTGCTAAAATATATTCAAGGACCAGAAGTAGAGACAGAAAGAACATACAGATTCTTTGTGCTGCACTCAGTCTGCTATTAGCATTACAAGAGCAGCCATAAGAATCTCTCACTCTCCACAGATGATCATCAGTATAGATGACAGTCAACTGGTGTGTTGAATGGGACACATAGAAACCTTCGGTCCTGCATAGTCTAAACAGTAATAATTGATCAATTGTACATCTTCTGTCCCTTTTATGTTCACAGTATGATAGCTTTAAACCAATTATTGCCCTAAAGAAATGAAACTGAAATCTCAGCCATTGGTTCTCTTTGAGTAATATAATGGCTTTTTTTGTCAAGACAATTAAAGCCATGTGCTTGCATGGTTAATAAAAATTACTCATTGTAAATCTTGCATATGGATAATATGCAAGTAATTTTCTGCTGAAATTCAGTATCTGTGGCAATGAATGTATATATTGGGGAGATGTCTTCTTTTCTTTTTACCCCACAGCCATATGATGTCAATCTACAAGTCACATCTGTATTGTCCAAGCTTTCTTTGTTTCCACATCCACATATTCATGAATACCTTTTGGATCCCTATGTAAATCTGGCTTCTGGCTGCCGTTCTCTTTTTTCAGTAATTGTTAGGGTAAGTACGCCATCTGATCAGTCTCATATTTGTGTGTATGTGAATGGTGCTGTTCCTGAGCAATTGGAAATGGAAGGCAGCTGATATTCTTGTTAATGTTCATCATTTTGTCAATGCAATTTCATCAGATGGACCAGAGTGAGAATTTGATAGGGTTCCTGGGATCCATCTGAATTGCATGAAGCTCACATATGACCCCATGCAGATCCATATAATTACACTGATTCTTTGCTTCATTTTGTTCAATATTTTGTGGATAATGTATAGGTTGTTGGGGATCTCATGGTACGGATTCAGCGCATACCTGATTTCACACCTAAACTTCTATTGGTCAGGAAACGTCTTCTTGGGTTAGAACCTGAAGGGCCTATGTAAGTATATTGATTACCAGTCAAATACAGATTGTTTCCTACTGATATTGTACGGCTTTTTAAATCTGTTCCTTGTCTTCACTTTACAGTGTTGACCACATGACATTACTTGAAGGTGTGATAGTTTTAGAAGAATTTTGTAAAGAACTGGCCGCAATTGCGTTTGTGAAATACCACTCTTCATCAGCACCATGAGCAGCAATTAAAAACTTCACGATTATGTAGTGTTTCAGTGAAAAATGGCTAATAAACTTTCCCAGGCAAGAAAGCAAAAAAGCAAAACATTGGCATACATTTGGAAAGTTTACATGAGACACGTTCAAATGGTAGAAGTGCTTTCATTCATGGCAGTGGCAACTTGGAAATGCAAAACAGACGTCCTACCATCAATTCAACCAAAGGGACTCTAGCTAAGGAAGTTCAGCTTCAGACGTTATATAGATTGGGACTTTAATTAAAATGTTTTCTTTTAATAACTTCCTGGGAAGTAGGAATTTTAAACACACACACACACACACACACACACACACACACGGCTTCATAGGCTTTAAATAATAGTTTTTGTGTCATAGCTAAGGTGTGTTTTATCCCTTTGTATAAAAACCAGTAAGTGATTAAAGTGTTTTAAAATATTTCAGGCAATTGGGGAAAAAACCCAAGAAGTTTCAGACTTTATAAACATGAGCTTTTTTTCCTGTTATCTTTCACAATCTTTCAGTACTTTCTCCCTAGTGATGCCAAGTTTAGTACAGGTTTTATTTGAATACTTATTCATTATCTCTTATTATGCTACATATAATTTTTATATGATTGTTTGACTGAGACATATTTTGTGCCTATTTATTGTTGAAAATTCACAAGTTTTATGCTGTTAAATTACTTTACTGTCCAACTAATTTGAAAGGCTTATCTACCACAAGGGATAATTGATAAGTTATTTTACTCAGAATCCTTGCAGGCTGTTACAAATGAATTGACTTCTAGGTGTGCTGTTAATGTTTGCAGAAATTCATTACAAGTCAGGGAGCTTAAAGAGCTCTTTATTTTGGCATATCAAATAATCTAGGGTAGATGGGAAACCCAAGTGGTCCTATTATTCATCTCTTCTGATCTTCCATGGATTGAAAAATCAGAATAAGTACATTGTCTACCCTTTATAATACTTGTTATTGGTTTTGATCTCCATGTGAAAGAGTTGGGATTGATAGATTCATTATATGGGGGAAAATGGTCCTTTCATATCACTTTTCCGTTATTTGTTACACTATGAGTACAACAAGGTCAAATTTAATCCAAAATATTTTTTTCTTTTTTTAAAGTCTTCAGTATTTAATGCAATTTTAAAGTTCTTCCTTCATAATAATTTCCTTACATATTTGCTAAATATTTCAGATATCGTTTGGATTGATGTAAATTTGGTGTAGGGGCAAGGGAATAGCACTATGATTTGTATGTTAAGAAGGAAAAAACAACACCTGCTGCGGTATAACATTGCAGAAATTTGCCAGGGACAAGCACCGATTGCTAGAGAACAGTGTAATACTTAAATAATTTAAATGTACACATTTACACTGAAAATTAAAATAATGTTAAAAAATGTCTAATAGGGTTTCCTCTTCACATTCAAAGAGGTATGTTTTTCTTTGTGAATGTTACTGAATTTGGCTGTTGAATTTGGCTAGAAAAAAAGATAGACTCAGGAAATAATTTTATGGAAATAGATCCATCTATGAAGCATTTAAAACTTATACAGGTATAAGTAATTTAGTCAATTGTTATTATAGATCTTTTAAATATAGTGGAACTTGACTAAATGTATGCAAATTAGCCACGTTCTTAAATTTTGGGTAATGTTTTCAGTCTTAGGGAAATACTACAGTTTGAATTCTTTAGCCATTTTGTGCATTGTTGGCATTGTACTTTTAACTGAAACATATAGTCCATGTTCAGATAAATCATACTGGAGTACATAAAAATCAAAAGCGCCCTAGAGTAAGAAGAAAGCAAGCCTTATTTTGCTATTAGGAAGGTTACAGAAAATATCTAATATTAAAATTCATGTCTTCTAACGCATTACAATTAATGTCTGAATTGTGTGTGTGCCATACACATTAAGGAAATCCACCAAATACTAAATATGTTCATTTTGCCAGTAAGTTCCTGAAATATTAAAGAACCAAGATTTTCATGTATTCTCTTACTGTTTAGGATTTCTTTGCCACAATATGCATTTCAAAGCTAGAGAAAGCTTTTTACATTCTCTGTTTTACTGAGTTGTTTTTATGTATCCATAAATTTTAGAAGAAACATTTTATTTTTATAAAAACAGATTGAATTTTCCTTCTAAAATTGAGCTCTTTTAATCATTTAAATGTTTTAATTTCCATGCACTTTTTAAAAAAAAGTCTAGTTATTTTCTTTCTTGAATTGTTTGAATTATGTATGTCATGACAACCCTCAGCCTGAAGAGAGAGTGTTTGTTGTGTGTGTTCATACACTTGTATATGGCTATTTATTATTCACACAAGTAAATATACAATACGTTCTACAGTTTTATCACTAGGGCTAAAGAGGTTAGAGGTATCTATTTGGTACTTATTGCCAATATAGATTAAGCATTGTTTATATATGTGAATGGATGAAGAAAGCTGGAATTGTATGATCCTAATTTTATTTTTTCCCCCTAGATGCACAGTTATGTAAATAAAGGCAACTTTCATCTTTCTGTCATTAATTGTATCTATGTTTCCGATGTTGGATATGTAATAACATGAGAGAATGAGTAGAATAGCTGTTTCTTTTTAAGGTATTATTATTATTATTAGTGAATTGGTGTAGGAAATCATATCTTTTCTTCGTAGCATTGTCATACTATATTCATTGGTGCAATTTCAGAGTTGTAATGCAAGATACAACTTCAGGCTGGTTGTACATTACCTGTTTACATATGTATATTTGTATATTAATGGACCTTAAATCCTAGTATTCGCTTTCAGTATTACCAAGGCAAAGATCCTAATATTGTACAATCATCATGGTATTTCCTTAAAAATGAATGGCAGCTTTCTAGGAGTTGCTGAATCTCTTTTCAGTCATAAACTAACATCCTCATTTAACTTATTGACATAATGCAAACACTGTATTTTCATTGGTCTCTTAGTATGAAAAAAAATTGGATTACTATCATTTAATAAACACATCAGCATAGCTATGATTAATAAACCCTATGCCATGTTGTCTACTGCTATGAAAACTTCTCTCCTCTTTATCCAGCCATGAGTTGAGTTCCACCACCCTTCTTCTTTGTATCAAATGTAAAATGTTCATCAAGCCTTTCCTACTGAACTTTGTCTAGTCTGATGATACTGTTTGCCAAAGTTTAATAGATTCCTAAAGAGCTGTTGGAATTACAATATTATAGAACAATTAAAACTTATGTCAGACAATTTAGTTGAAATATTTTTTGTTGAAAATGTGCATGACGGATTCAAAAGGGATATTCATAAAAATAAAGTAATTTAAACAAGTGATTGCTTATTTTTGAAGAAGTTTGAGAGTTTCCCCCTTTGTATGGAGAAGGGACAACCAGACTAAAAAGATACTGTTTTCATACCTTTGGTTTCTCTGTCCAGCCTCTCACTTCAGAAACTTTCAGGGCTGTGAAAAATGGTGATTCTGCAGATATTGATGGCAGTCCTAGTTAGCCTTATTCCCTTCCATGGTTTTCTGAAAGAAAGCAAAATGTTGATTTATCTTGTTATTTACCTTTTAGCTTTTATGGGAATGAAGCAGCCATGCAGTATAGATTTTTGACAATCTCAGAAGTACATAGATTGAATATTCCAGGAAAATCAAATCAACAATTGACTCTGATATACATTTTCTTGATATAGCACAAGTTCTCCCTTTTCAAAACATTTTACTGAGATCCATATAACACAGTTCTACAAAATATTCATTTTATGAATGGGTGCATAAAACCTCTTAATTAAAAGCCTCTTCCTCAAACGATTGTTTGAAAACAATTGATATTTTAAAAACATGGATCAGTAGAAAAAAGCATGTGGATTTGGCTGCCATTAAAATCATGCCTAGTAGATACTTCATTATGATTGTATACATCTTTTCCACTCTAGGCCCACATAACAGACGTGTTTAGAAGTCCAGAGTCAGATATTTTTCCTCAGAGGCAGAACAGAATTTTGAGGATATACTAAAGTCAGAGGCACTGCAAAGTTTCCATTGTGAAAAAACAGTTATGGGCAATCTATGAAGCTTGAAGGCTTGTACACATCCCTTAGGAAAACACACACACACCAGTTTTTTTCCAATTCACCTTTTTGCAACCTCATTTTTCTAATGAAGTTCATCATATAGTTTTCACAAGGGTTTCTATTTCTTCTTATATTCATCCCTAGATAATATTACAAAAAGAAACCAAATGCTTTATTTTTGTAAATATTGTATTATTTATACAATAATTTGCCAACTAATTGCATGAATGCAAAAATTTAATATGTAGCAAACAACAGTACATCACGTTTGTAGTAAAAAGGATGGAACAATTGACCACTTGATCAGTGGCTGTAGCAAAATTTTACAAACTGATTACAAGCAGAGTAATGACCAAGTTGCCAAAATTATTCATTGGAAACTGAGGTTTAGATTTGAATGTGATAAAACTGCTGGAACCATCAAGTTGAAAAGGTTTTGGAAAATGAGCAGATTACGATCTTATAGGACTTTAAGATCCAAACAGGCATCTTCTTCAGAACTTATCTGATATAACAGTTACTGAAAAGAAGGAAAAAAAGCATTGATGTTGCTATTCTAGGTGATGCTAGGATTGAGGGGAAAAAACTACAAAATCTTGCAAAATGAAGTGAAGTCTTTTTTAAATATTTTTTTTTTATTCACAATGTTAAAATACAAAATCTCAGGCTGTGATTCCGTCGAAACGTTGCGAAAGAAACCGTCAATCTTACGGCGATAGAAACCGCCAACTTTACGCGGGAGAAAACCCGAAAAGAACCCAAGATATACATACAAATACCCGCGAAAACCTCAAGAAGCATATATATGCTTGAGGGTATATATATATACACCTTCATATGCACAAATGTGAAGAAATCTGTGCTTTAAGCTTTTAGAGTTTGCTACTAGTTGCAGATGATCAGTGGAATGTCTTAATGTCATCTAGCATGTTCACACGTGTGTGTGTATATGCACACACACACAGACACACACACTTTATGAAACAGTTCTAGTGATTCAGAAATGGGGCAAGGGGCACTTGTTTTCTCACTTTATATCTTTGTCCATGGGACAATGAGCCATCATTCTCCTTTACATCTTTAACTTACAAATCCAGAAAACTAAATTCAAATTGCAATACTCTGGCCCTGCTCCCTGCACAAGGCTACTAATGAGACATTTTTTCAGTAATTTTCTATTGTGAATACTCTGTAGGCTGTTGAATGATCACATGAGGCCCCAAAACATTCAATGAATTCCAAAGTCAACACAGCTCCAAAATATTCAACACTATCAGACTTCAACATTTAATGTTTCCATGCCAGGGTCTTGGCTTCATGACTTATATATTAATTGTTCTGTATCAAGATCCCCACTGAATACTTTATAAACATTAACTAATCAACGTAATAAAAATATCATCGCTATTCCTTCCCAGCGCATGTTTAGCTTTGCATTCTCAGTGCAGGTGGCCACAGCAGGGGATGGGTCATGCATATATCTATTTGTAGGACACATTAAGTGTAAGAAAACAACTTTTAGTCATGCTCAACAATAGTGCTTTGGATCCTGCAGAGAAATTATTTGGGTTTTCCCTCGTCCTTTGAATAGAACAAATTAGATTTGTTGCTTTGAATTATCACCTGATTTAAAATGAGTGAAATAAACTACAGTTTCTTTCAAGCTTAGCTCAGCTCTTGGTGACTTTATGAACACATTTATGTGGCTTTCTTGGTAAGAACGTGTAAGTGGTTTCCCACTTCTCAGTCAAGTTTAACTTTGGGTCCCAAAGGTGCTTTTTCAAGAGGCAACTGGACTTTCTGGTTTTTCTTTAAAGATGTTTTGCTTCTCATCCAAGAAGCTTTCAGTTTCTTGGATAAGAAGCGAAATATCTTTAAAGAAAAACCAGAAAGTCCAGTTCCCTCTTGAAAAAGCACATGACCTGGATGACCGAGAATCTCCATAGATATTTAACTTTTGATATTACTTTCTCTCCACATTTTAACCAGGACCAATCTAACTTAAACTTCAAGCTCAAAGTGGACCAGGTGCTGCCATCTATTAGTACATCTTCTTTAATCTATTTTTTTTTCTGATTAGCATGAATGGAAGCCACTGTCAAACCCAATCATCACCAGTCTATGTTGAAGACATCATTCATTTTCCTTAATGGCAAAGGTGTGGAACAAGTAACAAACGATATAAATGGCCATAAGCACTTTCTCCATTTGCTACTCCTTTCCAGTCTAGGACTTAGTTCCTCCCGGAAGTGATTACAAGAATTGCTTGCCAGAAAAAAATAATCCTCATCATCACTATTTCTTTACATTTCCTATAATTTCTAATAATGTATTGTGTTCTTATTGATTATGTGTAAGCTTATGTAATTTTGTTCAAGACTGGTCTAGAATGTGTAATCGCTCACAGGCTCTAAGTTGTCAAGGCTTCTATTGCATCTCCTGTTTGACCTGGAACAGAGATGCAATTGATAATATGGGTGAATGGGTAACCTCTGTCTTCTTTCCTCAAACTTTATTAAGTTTCAACAAAAAAATGAAAAAGAAAACTCAGTATCAAATGCAGACCATATTAGAGAAACAAAATAAAAGAGGAAAATTTGCAGGAAGTACCAATACGTTCTTCTATTTTATCTCAAATTAAATGTTTACACCAACAATTATGTCAACTGTGTGAAAAATAGACTAAATTAAAATAAGTAAAGCAGAAAAACTTCAAATTTGCAAATAAACCAGGAAATGGTTGTTATATAAACTGAGAAAGGGGGGAAAAGGAAAATGATAATTAAGATGATTAAGACTGAGGAAGACAACGCTGTTTTAACAGATAATGCAAGTATTCAGAAATCCTTCCATGACTTTTACTCAAATTTATATAAGAGTCAGCAAGTTCCCCTGGAAAAGATAATGAATATTTAAAATTTACCAAAGCTTTCATAATCTCAGAAACAAACTATGAATAACCCTATAGCAACTCTTGAAATATCAGAGGCCATAAAAAATTAAAATAGTAAAGCAACTGGTCTTGAAGTGCTATCAAGTTCATATTGTAAGCATTTTGAAGACCAAAGTTTATAACCACCTAAGAGCACAATGAATGCTATTTTGCAAGGATTCGCTATGTCAGAATCTTAGAAAGAGGCTTAATGTTGCTTTACTACCAAAGGGAGGGCAAGATTTAATTTCAGTTAAGAATTGCATACCGATTTCATTGTTGAATAATGATTATAAAATATTTATCACAATATTGGCTGATAGATGAAAGAACATTTTACAGGATTATATTTATTTATTTATTTATGTACAATGAAAAAGCTTTTGATCACATGAATTGATCTTTTATGTTTAAAGTTTTGGAAAATATAGACTTCGGGGACAATTTTATTCAATGAATCAAACCGATGTATAGGTCCCAGAAGGGACATATTATTGTCAATGGAAATTTAAGTAACCTATGTCAGATACAGAAAGGAACAAGACAAGGATGTTCTCTGGGCCTGAAAATTTTGAAAAGAAACTTACAAACTAAGGGTTTTTTGCTGATGATTTAGTTTTTATTTTATTGGATCCGCGGAATGGTATTGAACATTTAATGAAGGAATCTGTTTATGTTTTCATGTAGATTTTGAAAAATACAAGTGAGACAACCAATTTCAGGCTCACCTTGCATTGACTTGTTCAAGGACTCACACTCTTCTCAGTTGGTATTGATGGAATTTCCCAGCCAGGAATGACAAGATCTATTGTAGAGAAGTTACTTCAATTGCCAATATTTGCAGTTGATAGTACTGAATGCTACTGAAAAATCTGTTTCTTTCATGTGATCACATTGCAAGGTAGCCACAAAAGCTTTGATTTGCTTCCAAAACTGAGGTTATCACAAAAACTGCAGGGATCCTCAATGGTCATGTGGCTTTAGTCAAGTTTCAGTTATATATTTGTCAGGTGTGTGAAGGACTAGGGCTACACATGAGGTTTCAATTATACTGATTTATTACTACTCATGCCTATGTACAGGAATCTACTCAACTAACAGTTTACACTATTTTGATGCTAGATAAGAGCCAATGGAATTCAAGAAAAGTTGGACTTAGTCCTTTTGTGGCCAAGTCCAACTTTTGACTCAATGCTGATTCCTTTTTTGACTCTAGCTCCAGGTTCTGCCACTCCTTCTCCTACTATAGTGGACATATAGTAAGCTATCCAGAATCTTTCTGGAATTGGGCAACATTAAAAAAAATAAAATAAAATACAGGCCATTAAATCACTGAATTAATTCTTATGGGAGAAAGAATTCTAGTTTCTTGTATATTCACTATAGTGTAACATCTACAAAAAAAGTGGATTCTTTCTGCCATTTCTGTGTCAAAATCTTCACTAGGATGGAAAGGGCCCAGGCTAGGTATATTTGTACAGGGAGCCATGTGAGACTGAAAGAACAATACTATTTGCTGCTTGGGTGTAGAGAGGCCAGTATTCCTATTAAAATCTCCTATAGCATTCTTAATATCACAGTACCTCAAGGGACATGTGGTCATATGGATACATTTCTTTCACTGACTCCATTTACTGTACTCTGTATAATTCACAGGGAACAACGCAGGATTAGTAGACACTAATTTCCAAGTAAATTTCCAGCTTTAAGAACATTAAAGTGTCCAATGTCATTTCCCCCAGAAATAGCTACATAAATGCAGAACTAAGATGCAAACATCCACACAACCATTAGATGACATCAAGGATTCAGATTTTTCCGTATAATTTACTGGCATCTAGTGTTTTTCTGGAGTTTTGCAGTCCAGGTCTAGCAGCCTACCAGCCATACATCACCCAGCCATGAACACAAAAAAGCTATTGTTCAAGCATATCACAAGCCCTAACTTTACTGTTTTGTCTTTTGTTATAGGGACACCATGCATGTTTAATCAGATGGCAAAATATTTAATTCATATGTCCGTATAATCACACTAAAAAACGTATAAAGTTTTAGCTTGCAAGTTGTTTCCTTATATCTTTTGTTCCTTCTTTCTCTCTGTATGTGTGTGCATAACTAAATCAGCAATGTGATGCATCATTAGGTATGTTTCCTTAGCACATTGTGAACATAGGTTAATCCTAATTAGAGGTATTGCATGATTAATATTTTGATTGTTCCACAATTCATTTGGAGAACTATATAATTAACATTAATAGCACTAAAGCACCATGGCCATGTTATTAGTCTTATTGAGCATTTCTGTCATTCAGTTACAATAGTTTTCAATTGGAGATGAGCTCCTCTTACAAAAAAAAATTTCATTTTAATGGAAGGTTCAAAGAAAACTTGCTTTTTTCAAGATTTCTGCAGGACTTGGTTATGGTAGTGTTTGTCAACCATAGCCGTTTTAAAATGTGTGAACTTCAGTTCCTAGAATACCACTAGCTGGGTAGGATATCCTGGGAGTTGAAGTCTTCACATCTTAAAATGGCTAACATTGAGAAACACTGGTCTAAGATGTGGAAATTGTTTTCAATTTTGGTTCAAATACCTGTTTAGGCAGAATATATCTGGGTAATACCTTCTGTGCCATGCATTCTCTAATTCTTTCCCTCAGTTTTCCCTCAGTAGAACAGGCATTTAAGTAACCTTGATTCTCTCAGTTCAGCACTGTGAGCCTAATCTCCCTTTTCCTGTTTTGCAGGACCTGAACTGGATTCAGTTCAAGTGGAACCAAGTTACCCAAAGAATTGTCTTGTCCCGATTATATAATTGTCCCATCCCACCTGGTCAGGCAGGGAAGATACGTTGCGGATCTCACTTTGCCTTTTCTGTCAATGCCCCCACTCTTTGGAACACCGAATACCCTCAGAGGTGAAAGGAGCCCCCCCCACTGTTCTGGCCTTCAGAAAGAGTAAGCTCTGGCTCTGCCAATTGCCATGGGAGTTGACGATTGAGGATGGTTGGTGTCATGAGAGTGTTTGCTCCACCTTTTAAACTTTTAATACTGTAACCCTATCTTTTAATTCTGTTTTAAAAGTTGCTTTTATTTATGCTTTTATTTTATTTTTTGACAAGTTTTTATTGTAAACTGTCTAAAGTCACTTATCACATTCCTACACTTAGGCAGTATAGGAATGTGATAATAAATAAATAAATAAATAAATAAATAAATAAATAAATAAATAAATAAATCCGTGGCATTATGAAATAAAAAAACAATATTTTTTGAGTTACAGGTAGTCCTTGACTTATAACAGTTCATTTAGTGGTTGTTCAAAGTTACAACAGCACTGAAAAAAGTGACTTACGATCATTTTTCACACTTAGGACCATTGTAGCAGTCCCATGTGATCAAAATTCAGATGCTTGGCAATTGGTTCATACGTATGACTGTTGCTGTGTCCCAGGGGCCTGTGATCAACTTTGCAACCTTCTGACAAGCAAAACCAATATGGAAGCCAAATTCACTTAACAACCGTGTTACTAACTTATCAACTGCAATGATTCACTTAAAAACTGTGGCAAGAAAGGTCGTAAGGTGGGACAAAACTCACTTAATAAATGTATCACTTAACAACAGAAATTTGGGACTTAACTGTGGTCATAAATCAAGGACTACCTGTATTAGACTACATTCAAAGCTGATCATTGTGGAGTGTAGCTTCCCTTCCAAAGTACTGAGACAACCATTTTCTTTTCTTTTCTTTTCTTTTCTTTTCTTTTCTTTTCTTTTCTTTTCTTTTCTTTTCTTTTCTTTTCTTTTCT
>JANHFL010002085.1:99498-113145 GCA_032468155.1 Oxyrhabdium leporinum | reverse complement strand
TTATAAGTTGTAAACCGCCCCGAGTCTTCGGAATGGGGCGGTATATAAATGTAAAAATAAATAAATAAATAAATATAACAATTTGCAGTATTAAAGACCTGCAATAAATATAAAGCAGGAGCTCAAGTTTTAGATAATAATATTTTTCTCTTGAAATGATATGCTATCCATATATCTGATTTATTCCCTTATGACTGCTAGCTTATTGAATCCATATATTTCAAGTATGCTAGGACCTGGAGTGATGTGTTTGTCATAGTAGTTGAAGAAAACAAATGACTACAAACCAGGTGAGAGAAGCTGCATTTGGAATTGTTTATAAGGCTTTGCATAAGCAGTTGAGATTAATAGACTGAGCAACTGATCAGTGTATATAATAATTTTAAGATGTGTAATGAAGCTGTGACAATCCAAGTGATAGGTAAAGAAGATCAGCCAAGTGTCAGATTTCTGAACAAATAGTTCAGAAAGTAGTGACACCTCTTTGTTCAGAGTGATGCATTGCCTCTAAAAATCCTTCCTTTCTTGCTTGTAAATGCAAGATACAAGCCGTGACTTGGAATGTTATTTGTGAATATTACCCTCCAGTGTCCTATTAAGGAAAATATTTGTCTATAAAATAGATTATGCTGAAGCAAGTTGTGTCTTTCATAATCTTCCCAAGTGCCAGTCAATACAGGTAGTCCTTGGCTTACGATGGGAATAGGGAACAGGAAATCCATCACTAAATGTAAAACCCAACATCACATGACTGCATTGCTTAGAGATGAAAATTCTGGCAGTCCTGGTTGCTGTTGTTAAGCAAGGACCACACATGTCATTACTTGAAGACCTCACACGATTGTGACTTCCAATTTCCTGCCAGCTTCTCTACTGACTTTGTGGGAAGCTGGGAAATATCAGAAATCACAAACATGTGATTGTAGGAATGCTGCAATGACTCTGAAGACTCAGAAGTCCCCCTTCTTCAGTGCTGTTGCAAATTTGAATGGCCATTGAATGAATTATTGTAACTTGAAAGCCGGTAAGTGCTTCTGACAAAGGAGATATGGAGAAGAAAGTAATAGGAAAACTCATTACAACTACCCATGACCAGAAGGAAGAAAAAGCATCTGATATGCCAGGATTTAAGGACAAAAATGGAAAAACTGTAGTATAGGTTTTAAGAAGTGAACTAAATGTTATCCAGTGGCATTACATACACATGCCATAACTTCCCAATTTCAAGGCTACTAGCCCCATCAAACATCAATCAATTTTACCCTTTGAGTGTAAACCTTTGGGAATCTATAAAAAATCTCTGACATCTTTTCAGTAGAGTGGGCAATCAATTTGTTATTTATTTGCTTCATTTTTGTCTGCCATAAATAATCCATCTGAGCTGTGTTGGGTGTCTTCTGCCAAGTGGATGAAGTACCAGAAGACTACTGGTTTATTACTGAATCCAGTGTGAAGCCTGACAAGTATCATCAGTCTTTGAACATCAAGGATAATATTTATTTTTCCTATGCTATTGATATTTTTTTCTTTTTCTCAAGATGGTGGATTTAATATTGCAATCATTTTGTCCAGAGATTTCAATGTTGAATTAAGTCCTATCAATACAATTACAATTATAATAAACTATAGGAATTGTTGTCCTTTTCCGTTGTGCAATATTTCTACTTTTCCATGTAGATGGGGAAATGTGATTAGCTTCAAGCTGATTTTAATCCAAGGTTTCCTTACACTTTCCTTTCAGTTTTTATTTTTCAGGGTTTTTAGTTGCTTAGTTGCTTATCACTTGTTATTTTTCTGTTTCAGGTTCTTATATATTTTTTTCCTATTATTATTTGCTTGTGGAATTCTTTGAATAAACAAAGTTCAATTGGTGTTCCATTTCCCCCCAATGTCTTGATTCATTGGATATACATTCAGTTACGTTTTAAGATTAACAAAATTAACAGGTGTATCTTTAAACTTCCTACTAATATATTACTTTCTCTTTCTCCAGTTTTATTGTCTTGCTTTCTGTTTGTCATTTTCAAAGGACATACTGTGGGTGCTTGCTGTTGTGCAGTGCCCACCATAGTAGATGTTTTACAAATAATAGATGTAGTTGGTTTCATTTACAGACTTATTTTGATTACTTTAGTTTTCTTCCATTATCTTTTCCTGAGAACAAAATTAAAAGTAAATATCAAATCCATGATAAGGATTTGGTAACCAATAGATACATATAGATACTAACATGTATTTTTCAGCTCTGTATCTTAAAATAATAAAATGATCTAATACTGAGCCACTTTTTCTAGAATCTGCCTGTTCCCTGCACCAAACCCCATTACATATAACAATTAAGTTTTCCATTAAGATAAATGGTATATATAATGTATCACTTGCTGAAATCAAGCTATTAGGTTATGAAAGCAAGCTGAGCTTCCTCGTCTTACTTATAAGTAGGGATGATAATAGTTTGCAACTAAGATATGATACTTATTGGAAGAGCACTTTGTTTTCCCCTTTTAGGGGGGAAAGTAATATAGGCCATTACTACTTACCTAGTCCTGTCAAACAGCATATTAATCAAGAACATTAAAAACCATTCAACAAGAAGCATTCTTCAATCTCTCTCTCTCTCTCTCTCTCTCTCTCTCTTTCTCTCCCCCCCCCCCCCTTGTATAAGCTACCTCAATAACTAAAACAACTCCAGGCAACACACAATACATTCAAATATTAAAGGAAGGGAAAAGAAAACATTAAAGCTGTAACAAAATCTTACTGGGGAAGAAAGTACCAAGGGAATAGTATACCAACATCATTTTAGGGTGGCAAATTACAGGGCTTGCTGAAGAAGATACGTTTTAAAACCTTTCCTAAATGACAGCAGACTTCAGGGAATTCTTCAGAGGGGCACAGGCAAATTTGTACCTGTTACCTTGAATTTACCATGATGCCAAATTTTGGACATGTTGCATTCTGAATATAAAAATGAATTCAGTGCAGACACTAGCTGTAAGACTTAGATATTTGTTGCACTAAGGACTCAGCAAGCAGATACTGTAGTATTTACAGTCCCGTCTCTGCATTTCCTGTAGGATGCACATCCTAGGAAGATACCTTATTTTTAAGAGACTATGTACTTATTGATACTTTGCTCAACCAATCACAACGCACATGCTGAGGCAACACGATCAATATTGGTCCTTCAAAAAAAAACACAGTTAAGCCAAAGTCGTTTAGTATGATGCTCAGCCTTTTCTCTTACCTCTGGTTTCTTTTCTTTCTTTTGAGAGACTGTGAAAATCTGTACTAAAGTACCCATACTTTAGGTAGTTGAAAATTTGCTGTTTGGAAAATGGAGAATTATATCCTAACTTTTTTTTTTCTTCTGAAGTTTAAGAAGTTAGCTAATTTATAGAATATTAGAACTTTCCTATCTTAATTGTGATTTTTCATTTAAGTAGTAGGTGACTTTGATTTGATTTTCAAGGAGAGGATTATTATTAAAATGCCATCTCAGTAACAACACTTCCAGGTTCCAGACCATCTGTACGGTTAGGAATGAAACAAAAAGTAAAGGAAACTTGGGTTTATTATTTATTAATCCTTTATTATGATCCTGAAATGCTCAGAACTTTATAGTCCACTAAATTTTCCGTAATCAATGGAAGCCATTTTAATTGTCTATAATCGAACTGCAAACTTCTATTTTGTGACAGACTAGTTGCCAAAGCAATTCTTGGAGCTTAATTGTTATTTTTCTCTAGAGTGAAACTTTTGCCAGTTTATATGTTTTTATGGCACCTTTCCCTATTCATGTTTTTCATGTTTTTAATGAAGCATCTTAGTTTTAGTTCATGAACACGACAAATCTGATAAGTTGCATGTGAATTTCATTCAAGAACCAAACAACTTGTAATTTGTAGAATCAGATGCAATGTTAAGTAATTTTATTGAGATCATTATTAATAATTGATATGAAAGCAGCTTAGATGCCTAAATGGAATCAAAGTTGAATCAGTGAACAACTTTCTCATGTAATACTAAAATTCCTTATAGCTAGTCCTCTTGTACACTGCAGAGCTGAAATGATATTGTATGTCTTCAAAATCTCCCTATCCAAATACATGAAAGTAATCAAGACTTACTTTAAAAAATTGTAATTTTATCTTTTGTTTGTTTGTTTCTTGCCTCAATGCACTTAAATTTTAACATCATTAAACTGTGAGTATCTAAAAAAAATTGGTGCCCCAACATATACTAAATATCTTTGGATCTCCTAACAAGCTGTTTTGCTATGTAGATTCCTGAAGTAGGATTACCCTGGAAAGTGAAATATGTATTTAAAGTATGATATTTCACAACAGGATACTTTTTAGTGCTTTTTAGATTTTTGTAATCCTGCTGTCCTTTATTTGTAGATTTATTCTTTGATTGTTTCAGATTCAGATTTTATATTTGGTTGTGTTGTAATTTCTGTTTGTGAATTGTCCAGAGAGCTATTAGCTATTGTCATTCTAGAAATGCATCAAATAAAGCATCTGTTAAACACTGCATTGCAATTAATTGATAAGGACTAGATGGCTTTCCTCTTCTGCGTCCAGATTTTTACAAACTGTTGTTTTGGCTAATCCTTAGCTTTCAATAGCATCGTAATGCTCATACTCAACAACACTTAAGCTAAATTTCTTTACTTTGAGAAGCTGTTCATTTTAATAGGTATAAATTTTGCTTGTCACAGGGCAAAGCTATCCTTTTCAAAATCTATTAACTACCTGCATTTGCAAGTAATTACTATGAAAGATTATAAGCAATTTTAAATTGGCACTCAGTTTTCATGAATGTATTTAAGTCTGAGCATTTGTTTGACTGAATAAATAAAGATTGAAAACTACTTTATTGGACTCACTTGCTGCTTTGTTATTTGTAATGCTGAACTCGTAATTTTGCCCATTAGTTCTACATTACTAAGATCTATTCATCTAATGAAAGTTATTAACTTTTACCCATTAATAGCAACCTCTTTAGATCTATTCTTCCTAACAGATTTGCTCAACAGACAAAAAAGTTGATCTAAAATTTGTTTCAATGTAATAAATTGGTAATAGTTCATCTGCATGTTCAAGTCATCATCTCCGTAAGTCATTAAGTGTAAAGTTGTTTATACGGAACTTGAAAATAATCTTACTTTTTTATAGAATGTAGATTGTGTTGTTAGCTTGGCCGCTTGTCTAGCAACCCTTTCCTGGAGTAAATTGCAAGGAAATCAGTTTTGAAACTATAGGCTCATGAAACATGATGGGGGGAAATGTGTGTCACAGTGCAATCCTAACTGTCCATATATTCACCTTCCTTTTTAAATTTTATTAGTTTTATCTAATGTAAAATAGAAAGAAAAATTAAAATAATGGGAAAGTAGGTGAGGAAAAAGGGAAGAGGAAGAAGTACAGTGTAAAAGGGAAAAGAAAAAGAAAAGCATTGACTTTCCGATGTTTTTAGATGAGTAGAATAAGGTAATAACATACAACCTCAACTTTTTATTTTTACATAGTAATATATATTAGCCATTTCCTTAACAACCTACCTAATCAGCAAGACCCAAAATCAAAGTTTCATTTTTTTCTACCTGAAGCACAAAGTCCAGAAGTAGTTTCCAGGTAAAAACAAAGCTAGTTATATCCTTTTCTTTAAATTAGAACAGTTGATTTAACATCTCTGCCAACTCATAAGTCATCCATTTAGGGAATGAAAGTACTGTATCTTTCCATTTTTATGCATAGAGCATTCTTGCTGCTGTCAGCATATATTAAATCAAAGTTCCATTTTTTTCAACTTCTTTGTTCATTAGGCTGAACAGAAAAGTCTCTGGTTTTATCTTTATATTCACTTAAGAACAATAAGATATGAATCCTAGTCCAATATTTCTTTGCTTTATTGCGGGTCCACCATAGATGATAAAATGTTCCTTCCTTACATTTACATTTCCAGCATGCATTTCAAGTATACACTTTTGACAATTTGTTCAATATATTTCCAGCGTACATTTGAAGTACCTTTATACATTTTTAACAATTTTCCCAATGTAACTGTTCATATTTGCATTCTGAAACAAAAAAAAAGGAAAGAACCAATCTAGAACTAAGGAGAATTTTTCTGATGGTGAAAACAATTAAACAGAGGAACAGTTTGACTCCAGAAATTGTGGGTGCTCCATCACTGGATATTTTAAAGAAGAGACTAGATAGCTGTTTGTCTGAAATGGTATACGGTTTTCTGTGTGAGCAAGGGGAGACTTCCAAGGTCCCTTTTAACAATTATTCTTTTAAATGCCAGGTTTGCACCAGAATGCATATTTCATCACTTGTCTACTGCTGTGGTACCAGCTTACAGTCACAATAGTGACAGCTAGTAATATGACAGCTAGCTCCCAAGGCTGGGAATACACACTTCCAGAATCAACATGGGAGAAGGCAAGCCTTCTGAATGCAAAGTGACATGTTCTGCTCCTCTCTCTCAGGATTTAAAAAGCTTTATTCTTGAAAATTAGAAGTAGAATTTTGGCTAAATGGTGAAGAAAAGTGTGTGCTTGAGTTAGGGCAGAGCTCTGATTAATGGTTGAAATAAATCACAGAGGATACAGCAGTGGTGCCGAACCTATGGCACATGTGCCAGAGAGGTTATTGAGAGCCCTCTCTGTGGGCATGCGCGCTGTTGCCCCAGCAAGCTCCATCAGCCCCAGGGCAGCTCCAGCTCCATCAGGCTCTTGTTTCCCCACCCCTCATTTTCTGCCAGGGCGAGGACTTCACCCCCTAGGCTGCCCTGCAAGATGCCTGATCCCACCAGGGCTAACCCAATCCCCTTCTTGAACCCTCCACTCCCGGAAGAAAAGAACACTGAGGTCGCAGGCCCGTCAAGCAGTGCCGTAGACAGCCATCGCTCATCCGAGTCCTGAAGGAGGAGGGAGAGCGAGAGACAGCTGGGCAACCCTGTGCTTTGGTTACCAGGGGAGGTGGAAGTGCCTGAGGTTCCAGGTTTCAAACATTGGTGCTTTTGTTATGCTGTCACAAAGCAACATCAAATGATTGTTCCAGTAATTTGCATTTGTCTTATTAGGTATGCTCTACTAGATTCATATGTTTGGGGTTTATCCATAACCACTTGCTTTGCTGAATAGATAGAAAATATCTGGATGTTGCGTCATCTGTGCAAATTTTACTTTATGATTACTATTCTAATATCTCAGGAGTAGAATTACAGACATGGGATGATGCACTGGAGAAAAATGATTTTATTACATTTCATTTGTCTTGCAATTCCTGGTGTTTTCCATGCTATTTTAGAAGGGCCTCAAATCCTCTCAAATCCAGCTTGCATGTAGTGGATGGAATAAAGAAGACTTCAGCAAAGACAGTTCAATTGAGCCTGAAATGTATCTGCAATTGGAATGAAAAAACATGAATGAATGAATGCATCTTAAAGCTACCTAGATCCTCTAAATAATACATGGAGTTTCCTAAATGATGCAACTCTTAAGATGTTTGTTGTTCCTAACAACTGTATTACTTAAGCTAGACATCGACCTCTCAAATTCTTTGCAAAGTCCAGGTGATTTAATGATCTCCCCAGAAATTACATTCTAAACATTCTACTGTTGAAAGAATTGCCTGAGTTGCTTTTGCTATTAGGACCAGTTGATTAATTTCCTCATTATCAGTTATTTCATTTGTACTTGCTCTTTCCTTTATCTTCCAGATACAAGCAAACCTGTATTCAAATAAACATGGGAAATCTTTTCTTTTTGGGGGGCCAAACATAGGCTTACAAACTCTATTTCATAAGAATAGAGAATAGCTCCTGGAAACAGGGAATCATTCAATTCACCTAGGTCACCGGTGTCAAACTGATCACATTGCCATCACATGACATTTTGCTACATTTTCCCCGTTCCCGGACCTGGGGTGGGTGTGGCCTGCACGTGACACATCTGGCCTGCACGCCGCCAGTTTGACACCCCTGACCTAAGTTCAAATATTTTTAGTACAGGTAGTCCTTGAGTTATGACCAAAGTCGAAGCCAAAATGTTGCCAAGTGAAACATTTGTTAACTGAGTGTGCCCCATTTTACGACTTTTCTTGCCACAGTTGTTAAGTGAATCATTGCATTTATTAAATTCGTAACATGATTGTTAAGTGAATCTGAATTTCCCATTGACTTTGTTTGTCAGAAGGTCACAAAAGGTGATCCCATGACCCTGGTGGTGTACCACTTGCCAGGCATCTGAATTTTAATCATGTGACCATGGGCATGCTACAATGGTCATAAGTGTGAAAAACAGTCATAACTCACATTTTTCAGTGCGGTTGTAACTTTGAATGGTCACTAAACGAACTGTTGTAAGTAGAGGACTACCTGTACAATTTTCATATCTATGGCTATCACACAAGAGAGAAACGTGCAACTAGTACATCTACTTCACAGTACATTATTTTTCATTGTCAATATAAAAAGAGAAGAATGCAGAGATGGGAGTTTTGTCAACATAAAAGAAAGAGGGACTATCAAAATCATTGTGTGGGGGAGGGCTCATTGTGTGTGTGTGTGTGTGTGTGTGTTGTGTGTGTGTGTGTGTGCGCGCACATATGCGCGTGTGTGTAGGAGATTCAAAAAATAGCCCTGGACATAGGACATAGGACAAATAGACAATAATTAATTACTCATAATTACTTCTTTCCAGAGTAAAAAAATGTAACATATTTCTCTTTCAAGTTACTTGAGTTAGAAAAAGAATATTTTAATAATAATTCTGGTAAATTTAATACAAACCATCTTTCATGTGGCTTATGCATATATACTAGAATTGTGTTGTAAAGAAAGCCCTGGATAGCATATTCAATCAACTATAGTTTATTGTGGATCTTTCTGCCATCCCTGTATGATCTTTTTACATTTCAGAGAGACAGCCAAACAAAAATGATTTTAGCCATGCAATATAAGAATGCTCTTCCAATAGTTGAAATTGTTACTAGGCTCCCGCTTTTCTGTTAGGTTTATGAGTAGACATACGCAGAAAGTGAATCTCCTCTGGGCTTCTGAAGAATGAGATTCCACTAATTGGATGGCAACTTGCAACTATTCCCATTAATTCTTTTACAAGTTAAAAAAGACCTTGGGGGTTGGCGGAGCTATAGATAGCTAATCTCCTAGCAACAGCTATGCAGGACTCAGTATTCATAATTACCAATAGCAGGTATAAACAGTAAATTATCTGCAGTTGCACAGTAGCGTAAAAGAGATCCTTGGTATATTTTTCTTCCCTTCTGTTTTCTTGGATAAGATCTGCTCTTCCATTCTGAGATTATGTTGAAATGTTGTTAAATGCCATTAGGAGTCTCCAAACCTATATTTTGTTTCAGATTTATTGTCCATGAGTAGCCATTGGTTTAATTATTTAAACCAGATGTAGGTAACTGCAATTTCTACATTGGATGACCTGACTAGGGTACTCCATTACTTATTTGGATGTGTGTGTGTGTGTGTGATTACAACTCTTGGAATTTTGGCTATTTTGAGATTTGAAGACCTATATTCCCAATATATGTAGAAGGTGTCAGGTTTAGATGATCACAAATTAACTATAGTGACACTGTTTTTTCTCATGAGAGAAGAATATATCCCTATTGCTTACATAACTGTTTACACACGTCTTTTACATGGAAGAAACGTCCTTTGTTCTGGAAATGATTTAACTTAATTTAAAACATGTACAGCCTTTTTTTTTGGGCTGTCTTCTACTCAGCTTGAATTTGGATGAAGGTCCACTGAGATTGACCAGATGAGAAAACAGACACCACAAGAAATACTATAACTATTTTAGAATAGAATAGAATAGAATAGAATAGAATAGAATAGAATAGAATAGAATAGGAATGACAGAGTTGGAAGGGACCTTGGAGGTCCTCTAGTCCAACCCCCTGATCAGGCAGAAAACCCTACATCATTTCATACAAATGGTTGTCCAATCTCTTCTTAAAAATTTCCAGTGTTGGAGTATTCACAACTTCTGGAGGTAAGTTGTTCCACTGATTAATTGTTCTAACTGTCAGGAAATTTTTCCTTAGTTCAAGATTGCTTCTTTCCTTGATTAGTTTCCATCCATTGCTTCTTATCCTGCCTTCAAGTGGTCTGGAGAATAGCTTGACTCCCTCTTCTTTGTGGCAAACTCTGAGATATTGGAACACTGCTATCATGTCACCCCTAATCCTTTTTTTCATTAAACTAGACATACCCAATTCCAGTAACCATTCTTTATATGTTTTAGCATCCAGCCCTCTAATCATCTTTGTTTGTCTTTCTAGAATCTCAACATCTTTTTTTACATCGTGGTGACCAAAACTGGATGCAGCATTCCAAGTGTGGTCTTACCAAGACATTATAAAGTGGTATTAACTCTTCACATGACAGTAATTCTATCCCTCTGTTAATGCAGCCTAGAAGTGTGTTGGCTATAATAAAACAAGCTTGAAAGTTTAACAATATTCTTGCTTTCTTCCCTTTTATATAAAAGAATATCAAGATAGTCAATCTTAAAATTTCTTTGTCATGTCTTCCTCTTTTCTGGGGCTAAGTTTATATTTTCTCAACAATGGTGTTTTACATAAACACTAAAGGGTAATAAAAACAACAGTACTCAAACTTCCATCAGTGATAATTCATAATCAATTAGAGTAAAGGCTTACTGGAATACTATCAATTTTAGCAGCTACTAGAACAACGAATGGCCCCGAAATGGACTTCTCAAGGAAGATTTTCTAAAGAATGGGAATTATTACTGAGAAGAACTGTCATTTTTTATGCACCCATGTATTTCTCAGACATGGGCTTTTAAGTAGACTCTCAATAGACCCATATTAAATGGCTGTATCAGTTGAGCAGTCTCAATTCCGAAAAGGTATTCCTTGATGTAACCTGGCACTGTATAGTAATTATTTTTCACAGTGATAACCAAGATATTGAACTGGGAACCTATGCAGCAATTTTAAAATGGATGTCATTCTTCACTAATAAGGATTGGACCCCTCCTTACCTGAAAAACTAGCTGGTACATTTTGGGTCCTTTCCAAAAGTGGCCCCACATAGAATGCATTGCACTAATTAAATCAAATAGTTAAAGGGAGTCCTTGACTTACAATCATTCATTCATTTAGTGACCATTCAAAGATACAACAGCTCTGAAAAAAGTGACTCACGACTGTTTTTCATACTTATGACTATTGTAGTATCCCTGTCGTCACATGATCAAAATTCTGATGCTTGGCAACTAGTATGTATTTATGACAGTTGCCGTGTCCTTGTGTCACGTGTTCTTGTGTCACGTGAGCACCTTTGTGATCATCTGATGAAAAAAATCAGTGGGGAGCCAGATTCACTTAACAACTGTGTTACTAACTTGACAACCACAGTGATTCACTTAACAACTGTCACAATTGAGCCCAAAAATTTTGGGCTCAATTGTGGTCATAAATGGAGGACTACCTATATTGGGGCATTAATTATGGTTAATAGAGTATCCTGATCCAAGTAGGATAGTAAATGACAGGGCCTGTAACTAGTTCTACCTGTTGTTTCACAAAGACCCTAGATTCTGCAAGAACACACATATCATGAATTACCTCCTTGGGAACAGTAAACAAACGCTCCAGAGTAACTACTGAAGCTGAGGTTATTGCCAATTTGTTTACTGAGGTATACTAACTCCATCTGAGCATGTTTCAATCCATCCAGATTCTTATAACTTCTGGGCACCAGTTCAGTTCTTCTATGTTATCTTGTGCTTGGTCCATGGTGGCAATATATAATTACTTCCAATTACACTTCATTCCACAGTAACAGATAATTACTTGCAGTGATTTTCATCTAGAAGTAGAATAACGTTGGTGAGAACCCCATCACCACCAAGTAGAACTACTCATCAACTTTTATCCACCAAGAAAACCCATTCATTCTTCCACTGTGACTGCACAGACTTTTTCTTACCCAACTTTCTCTAAAAATACCCTTAGTTGGGTTTTTTTGAACCACTTTTAACAGAACAGGTAGGAAGGAATATGCAGATACAATAAGCAGAAAAGCATATTCTTATCTTTGCTTGGATACAACAACTTCTGGTCTTCTGTCGTCTTTGTTGTAAGTGTCTGTTAAGTTACTTGATTTTCTTTAGGGGACCTTTTGGACTTGTTGAATGCACAGAAGACAAGCTGGAGCAATCTCATCCAGTATTCTAGTTACTTAGATCAACCACAGTTGATCTAATTATTACATATCACCAAATGTGAGGTGCAACTATCCATCTAACTGCTGGAAAAAACTCCAAGTGTCCTGTGAAAACCCTCTGAATCTATGAGGTAATTGGGTGGACCATTGCAATATGTCCATGACTTTATATAGATCCAGGATATATGTAATTTAGGTTGACACAGAAGTAATCGGGCCATAGTTAGACTTCAAGGCAATGCATCATGGGAATGTATGTATTTTGTATTCAGGAACACCTCCTAATTAGCTCTGCATCCTGGTCAGATAATTAGCACTTGGTGGGCTTATGTGAGAATTCAGAAAGTTATTATTAGTTCAAGTTAGTAGTAGAGAAAAATCAGCAATAAGTTTGCCTTGTAATGTCTGAGGCACAATCCTACATTTTTAAACTTGACCTTCCTGAGACCTTGCCTTGCTGCTTAATCCTTTGAATTTACTGTTCGTATTTTGATCATGCATTCTGACCTCTGGACTATTTTATACATGTTTTTCTGCTTATTCGTTTGCATTTAAACTTGGATAATTTAAGCATTAGATTAATTGTATAAGATTTAGCTTGTTGTCTAAGACAAATTACTGCCTTAGGTAAGGTGTCTATCTGAAAAAAAATAAAGAAATAGTGTAGGGATAGGCATTGTTTCCAAGTGGATCTGTAGACCAGAATAACCTGATTAATTCCAGCTTCACTAACTTTTGCTCTCAGGCAATCCTTAAATATAATCAGACACAGATTTACAACATGGTGGACTGATTACTTGCAATTATCAGCTTATGATATATGACTATAATGATGGTTTGATCATATCACCATGACAAAATATTAAAATGTATGATTTCTAAATGCATGGAATAAACCAGTACAATCTACTCTTGATGTTAAGCAAGCGAGACTTACTCTAATTCAGCAGTGTCAAACTTGTGGTCCACAGGCTGGATGCATCACACATTGGCCACCCCCACCCCAGGTTAGTGAAGGGAGGAAAAGTTGTGATACGTCACATGACAACAAAGTGTTGTCATGAGTTTGACACCCCTTCCCTAATTCTTCTTTTACAGTTAATCTTAGTGGTTAAGGCACCAGGCTAGAAACTGGGAAACAGTGAATTCTAGTCCCACTTTAGGCATGAAAGCCAGCTGGGTGACTTTGGGCCATTCACTCTCTGTCAGCCCAGTCTACTTTACAAAGCTGTTGCTTGGGAGAAAATAGGAGGAGGAAGGGTTATTAGGTATGCTTGCAACCCTGAGTTATTTATAAAAATTATATATAGTTGCAGTGTCTATAGATAGATAGATAGATAGATAGATAGATAGATAGATAGATAGATAGATAGATAGATAGATAGATAGATAGAT
>JANHFL010002085.1:66737-90367 GCA_032468155.1 Oxyrhabdium leporinum | reverse complement strand
CCCCCCCCCCCCCCCCCACCCCCCCCCACGACCCCCGCTAACCCATGCCCATAGAACCGGTGATGAAAAAAATTAGATTTCACCACTGATGCTTCGGTGTATGTTATAATTTTATTGACTAAAATAGCATGTTTTACAGAAGCTTTCACTCGAGTCTTTGTGCTTCAGATTCCAAAATACCAACAGAAGAGAATATTTGTAGCTCAGGGTTGAACTGTGGGGTCCTTAGTGCTCTCTGAAATTGGTTATTTTCTTGCAGACATTTCAATATTAACACATATGTATTGTTGGCACATATGCATACATTATCCATTATTTTTATATAATTAAGCATATTTTTGCCAATGTAACTTCTGAAAAAATACTTTCTTTTCATACTTTCTTTGCTAATGATTCTAATGCCAATAAAAATAGAGAAGGAAAGAGGAAGGCAGGCAGCCTTGGCTTTCCTTGTTATATTTTTATAATAAAAATCAATTTACTAGCATTTTGGCTTTGTCTCCAGGTGAGAAAACCTAGGTTTTATTTTATCTAGTTGATAGTAATTTAATATTTCTGATATTATCTTTCATATATCTCTTTGGGGCAAATCCAGTCTCATCAAGATGCATTAGATCACTTAAAAGGCCATTTCATTTCTTTGCATCTCTTTCATTTTATGTATCCATAAAACAGTATAATCTACATTCAATTGATAGGCCTATATGACTTAGTACGAGTTGGATCATTTCTCTCTGCAATGAAAGTTTCTTGCATAAGGAATGGAGCTCTTCTCATTGTTGCATGTCATTCATTACCCCCAGGCAACTCTTACAGTGGTCAAGCAGTTGCACAAGGAAGTCCACTAGTCTCCTCACAGATGGTCTTCAGACAGTTGCACTGCCACCTAATAGCTATTGATCCCCATGAGTTCCATATTCCTTTGATTAGCAAAACACAGCCAACTTTATCTTTTTTCAATCTGACTGTGTTCATAAACTGTGTTCATAAAAGTAAAGGTAAACTAACTGTGTTCATAAAAGTAAAGGTAAAGATTTTCCCCTGTGGAATTGTGTCTAACTCTAGGAGGTAGCACTCATCTGTTTCTTAACTGAGGGAGTCATAGTTGTCTGAAGACACTTCCATGCTCATGTGACCAGCAGGACTATATGCCAAGGCACACAGAATGCTGTTGTCTTCCCACCAAAGTGGTACCTATTTATCTACTTGCATTTGCATGTTTTCAAACTGCTAGGTGGGGATACAACATGCTAAATACAACACCATGGTATAGAAATGATAATGGCTTTAATTTACATGTTATGATCAAACCCCTATAGGACTATATTCAATGTGTATAATGCCTGCCCCAAGAAATTTAGGGATTTAGGGATTCCAGAAATATTTACTATTAAAATATGGCTATTAATAATTAATATATCAGGTAAAACTCATTAGCTTCACATAATTCAATGAAGTTCCGAGTTTGAAAAAAATTGAACTGAGGTTTCTTTGATCATTTTTAAAGCCTCCAAAGTTAAATAGAATGAATAGTTATTAAAATGCATGTTATGCATTGTTTTGTATGTTTGATAATCACTTTATGTAGTTCTTGTGCTGCTGCTGTGGAGATTATTTTAACAATATAGTAAGAAGCACAAACTATTTAGTTATCTGAAGGTCACAGCTAGCTTTTTAAGCTGGTCCCACCACAGTAGAAGTTTCTTTTCTCAGTTTGAATCTTTTACCGGAACCCACTTCCAATCATGTTTCTCCTGCGGTATAGTAATTGCAGTAATAAATAAGCTGCAACATATTGATTTACAGCTAAAGCTTTCATACAAGCAAGGACTATTACCCAAACTCTTTAGTCATGCAACCCAAGTAGAATACAGAATTATGTCTACTAAGAAATGGATTTCTAATTGCCCTCTGATTCATAAAAGGACATCAAGAAATAAAATAGCTGATTAGGCTATTGGAAACAAATTTTATGTCTTACATACAAAGGCGAACTTTCAAAAAATAAGTCTATCTTTTTTTTAACGAGGATGAAAGTTTAGATATTTTATATGAGAATTGAAAAAAGTGGAGCAGCCCCATTAGACCATTAAGCCCAAGTAAAAATTATTTCAGTAGCAGGAAATATTGTGAGATCCAGGCTGAAAGTATGACAACACCATGGAAAATAAATTTTGAATAAGCTGCCATTGCTTGCCTGAAATTTGATGTGACTATGAACTACATCTTGGATTATTTGAAATTACACTGGCTAATATCATACAAAAGGAAAATAAACTCTAAGACATGTCATTATAAAATATTAGTATAAATTAAAGAATCAAGGAGGGGACTAAAGAATCCTTTGGGGTCTTCAAAGATGAAAACATTGTTTCTCTACTACCTTTAACACTTTTATGTTATTCCATTCAGCTGTATTGGCTAACAGAAACTTCTGTTTTTAATAGAACTATGGATTACTTTGAAATAAATTAAATGAAGGAGCAGGAAAAAATACAATACAAATAAAACAATTATAATCCTTATCTTTTCATGAATAATATTTTGGAACAGCTACACCTAGGAATTAGATAGCTATCAAATATATTAAACATAGCTGGCTATTTATTTCTACTGGAGTCTTTACTAGATGATGCTAGACTGAAAAATCAGAGATGAGGTTTTTGGCCTTTTCCTCCTCCTCCTCCTCCCCCAGCCCCACCTTCTTCTCCTGCATGGTTGAGATACTTATTTTTCTTTTTTACTTGAAGGGATTATATAAATTCTGGGAGAGTTCCACTCTTTCACATTTGCAACTAGAAACATGTATATCTAGTCACTGATGTGGTCTTCCATGATCAGAGAACAAAACTGGATTTGAAATATAGAGTAAGATTGTTTCCTGGGCAGCATTTTTCTTTACCCTCCATTTAAGCATCTCTCTTTACCCAAGGTATCCTTTTGCAGGGGCAGCTGACTTCTCTTGGTGAGTAATAGAAATGCTGTGTTCCAATGAGGGAGTTTTTATTGGGGACAGTGATTGAGAATACTCCATGTGAGGACAAGGCAGAGGTGCAAACAGCCAGTTTGACCCCTTGGAGATCATATAATAAAGCGGGAATTCATGGGAGATATAGCCATGCTTGTCTAGAACCTCCTCACGTTAAGTGTGTACTTCAATGTATTGCCTTCTCATTTAATGGATAAAACATGCTTGACTTCCAGCAAGACAGAGAACGTGTCGTTGTCCAGCTTCTTGGAACACTTGGCACCAGTACGCTTGAAAAGTGCATGTAATAGTGGCAGAGGATGGCCAACTTCAAGTTGGTCTCCAGCAGCCCCTCCTTGAATCCTTGGTTTAAAAAAGTGAGGAAAGCAAAGCAAAGAGAAGTCCACTGTCTGGCAAAACCAGGAGTGATGGATAGTAATGTCCAGGATGCAGGAGAAAACAGTAATTGAGCTCCATTGACCTAACAACTTTAGACTGCACTGTGAAATGCAGATTAGAAAGATGTCTATTTTGTACATATATATCTTAACTAACACTGCTCTCTTAAGCGCCAAAAGTAGGTCATTCTGAACTCATCATCTGAAGTCCTTTATATTGAAAATGCTAGGGATTTGACCTAGATCTTTCTACATGAAGAATAAATATAATCCATAGTTATAGATCCTCTTCAAACCATTGCTGGACCTATTTTCAAAGAACTATTTTTTTACCCATTATATGAAGGCACGCAGTTAGAGCTAGTGTTATTATCCTTGAAAGGAGTCTTTCAACCTTTCTTTTAACTTTATCCATATATCGCAGGGGATGGGAAAAGATTATGGCTTCCAAGATGTATTGTGCAGACAGCCTTATAAGCTTTGTGAATGATTTGAGAAGAAATACTTGCATTTAGGGAGTCGCAAATCAAAATATACCATGTTTTAAAAGGAAAAACCCAAAAACAGTCAATAAGTTGTTTTGTTCTTAAGCAGGTCCACTGTAGTGGAGTGGCTGAATTTGTAGCCAAATTGACAGCAGCTTTACAACAAATTACTGCTTCCTGGCAGGAACTAGTAGATTGCTTTAGTTTACTTTAACACCTGCCTCTACAAGCTAAAGCTGAAACTTAAATTTGATCTGACAGTTGTCTGCTTTTATACCCCTTTAGAGGTTACTTTTATTACTGAAGCTGTATGGAAAAAGCAGGGTAAATTGGTGGGTGGAGAAACAGAAGGCAGAAGCAATTATATTTTGCTGAGTTCTCAGAATTGCACTGGTGCTGCTTAAGAATAATTTCCTTCATCTAGGTACTGACATATCAAATAGAAGTGAACTCTGCAAATTGTATGTTTAGCAAATTGAAATATCAACAATGATCTCTTAAACAAACAGAACTGCAACAGAAAATATCCCTCGGAAACAAGTAAGCCCACTACCACCTAATGATTAAATTATACAATGAGACTAACTAAAACCCTCTCGTTTTTAAGGCTTAATAGGTATTGTCCATGGACTTTCAAGCATATAAATCACATAGCCTAAGCTCTCCTAGTTAAATTGTTGCTAATGAGTGTTAAATCGTTTTATGAATGATTTTTCCCCTTTTCTTTTGTTTTGTCTGAATGGAAGACTTTATGTTGGCAAGCAAGAGCTTAATGAAAGATGACAAAGTCCAAATTTTAACCTGTTCTGAGTTTTGAGATATACCACTGAAAAATATGATTTTAAAAAATATGTCCATAACTTTATAGTTTGGGACAGTGTGATAAAATTTGGGAAGAAAATAACTCCTGCGGTAGAGATACTGTGATATGGAAAGTGATTAGAAAGATATAAAGTAATGAATTTAGATCTACCCGTTCACCATAGCATGTACCATAGTTTAGTGATGGGGATTCTGAAGGTTCTAGAACACTGTTGTCCATTCAGACTAGAAAAAGGAAGAAAACTGTTTTAAATTCCTGTTTCATCTTGTTATCCAGAACTTGACCGAATCCAACATGTGATTCTACTGATGGACCAATATATGGGCAGCTCATATATTGTTTCATACTGTATGGCTGGATGAATAGAACCAAGTAATACATATGCAGTTCATCCAATAAATATGTTTTACATATTAAATATAAATGCATATAAAGTATATTTACTTTATATTTACCGGTATATAAATAAATATAATATTTATAATATTATATATTATAAATATTATTCTTTTTATTAGATAGATATATGAGTCACATTGACCCTGTCCAAATGATCACACTTAAATATATCTTACTACAGGTAATCTTTGACTTATTACCACAATTGTGCCCAAAATTTATGTTGCTAAGAAAAATAATTGTTAAGTGAATTTTGCCCCATTTTACAAATATTTCTTGTTGCAGTTGTTAAGTGAATCACTGTAGTTTTTAAATTAGTAACATAGTTGTTAAATGAATCTAGCTTCCCCATTGATTTTGCTTGTCAGAAGGTTACAAAAGTTGATCACATGATCCTGAAATCATAAATATGAGTCATTTTCCAAGTGTCTGAATTTTAATCACATGACCATGGGGATGTTGCAAGGGTCGTGTCAAAAATGGTGATAAGTCACTTTTTTCAGTGTTGTTGTAACTTTGAACATTCATTAAGTGAACTGTTGTAAGTCAAGGACTACCTGTATATAAAATTTGGCTGCCTCTGTTCTTAGTAGTTTTTGTGGGACAAAATAAAAGGATTGTTGTTTGGGATACAAAATCTAAGTACATTCTATGAATGAGGGATTGCTATTTGCTCATGTGGTGAAATATAAAAATTATAGATACTGCAATGAATATCAGAGCTATCTACTACTCTTAAAATGGGCAATGCAGAATTCACCAGCAAAAGATTCATACAGATACAATTGGTAATTTCAACCTTCACCTATAAATGTCTATTTACCATAACTATTAACTCATAACCAGTCATGAAAATCCTTTTCTGAATTCTGCTATAGAATTCTTTTTTATGTAGCATTTAGTATACTGTCGGAAGACAGATAATTTATGATCGTTATCCCTTAGCTCACATTCGGCAGAAGTTGAAAATTACACAATGACAATGACTAGTTGAAGAAGTGATGCGCCATATATACATACATTTGCACATTCAGCTCTAGATGTCAGTAAAGTATGGAGCAAAAGAAAAACTAGAGCTATTGCTTTATCTTGATCAGGAAACAGAACCTCAGAAAAGTTAGTTGTTTGCTTCTGTTCAGTTCTATGTTGCTTCTTCAAATGGTATAAACCAGCATCTTCCTTGAGTTATAATGCTCAACAGGAATTCAAAGTTAATGTTTTGTAATAGTCATCCATTCTTAAGTGTTCTCCTGGGCCAGGAAAATGCAGTAATGTATGTTCTGTAAAAAAAATCTTCAGAGCTTTTGCTTGATTGTCTGTTGTTTAATCTGGAAAAGAAAAAAAGGAGTTGAGGTGTAGTAGAATTTAGAGATAAATTAAGATAATAAACACAATTCTATGCTAATTTATTTGTCTCTGTCTTTCTCTCTCTCTCTCTCCTCCCATCCCCTTTGATGAACATAGCCAAAAAAACCCTACTTGCCACTATCAAATTGAGCAATTGTGTCTAATCAAATAAAATCTGAAACAACAGCCCCATTTGCTGTAAGGGTTTATTGTTTATACTCAAGAATTCTCCAGCTGGGATCAGCACTTGGACCAGGAAATGCCATTGTCAATGCTTTCAAAACTAACAGTGCATTTCAAAATCTGTCTGATTGTATTTGACATATTTTAATTGCTCCTTTAAATATTTATACACTGGCTCTTTTTAAAAAGGATCCTGGGTTTGCTTTTAGCCCATTAACACATAATAAATCTTCCTGTGGGATTAGAACTTTGGAAACATGTTTTCCACTTGGATTATATGGCTCCAATTTGAGGGCTAGAGCAGTATGCTGAATTTTTCGCCTTCTTATTACACTTTTCACGTTCAGGAGAACAAATGGATATAAAGTACTATCTGTATTACACTGGCAAATCTTTAAAATAGTTAAATAAACAATTTCTAAAAGTTTTTAGAAGCACATTTAGTGAATTTAGTGTCCTTTAAAGGCCTCTCCAGAATTGTGACTGTGACAATTAATCCCTTAAGATTGATCTGAAGGCTATTAGAAATCTTTCAAATGCCAAGTTTCAAAGGCTACCTGGTTAGTTTATTTTCTTTTCTGAACAAAAGAAAAATTAAATATAAGTTTAAAAAATTAAAGAATTTGAAATAATTGGCAAAATGAGATTTTAAATCAAGAAAGTTATAAATGAATTAACAGTTGAGACAAATTTGGAATGCTTAAACTTTTACCATAAGATTTTGGAACATTTTCTATACAATAAACAGCTTTCCATGGGAATCAGAATTATTTTGCATATTATAACAGAAGTCTGTAATTTCTATAAAAGAGTTTAGAAACCTTCCAATTTAAATTGGATAGTAGAGAGGACTAAAGATTCCAGGCCAAAATAAAACAAAACAAAACCTGCCTTAGGTTTTGATTTTGATTTACAAAATGATACAAAGTACTTTAACATTTAAAATATTATAGAAAATCTTCAAAGAATGGGGCAAGAAAATAGTAGCAACAATAACAACATTTCTACTTCTATGGATACACCATGTTTAAAGAATGTTTAATGAAGGAATGGCAGATATGAAAGAAATTTTGGTTGATAAAAATAGTGGAAATATTGGATTAAAAAAGTCTGGATTAGAAGACAGAGAAGGTATTTAAAGTTGAAATAAAAGTGGAAAGGTAAGAGAATAACTCACATGAGGATTTTTTTTACAGAATATAAAAAAAAATCTAGTTGAAATTTGAAAAATTAATCAGATATAAAAACGCTATACTGATAGAATGATCCTGGATAATATCTTTTTGTTGGATTTACAAAACAGACTGGTTAAAGCCTTGAAGAATAATTTGAATTGAAGAGAATCAAAGAATGGAAGAGATTCCATGATAATATTCAATTAAACAAAAGTTAAGAGTTTCAGAGATAAAACAAAGGAATATAAAATTGATTTAATTGATGAATGTTAAAATAAGCAGTTATTATGAAATTCTGGCAACCATTCGTGCATTTTTTCTGATTGTAACTTTACAGGATTGTAAAGTTTATGTCATATAGATTTTCTTATAGATAAGGGATAGGTTAGGGGAAGAAAAGTTATGTTTGTAACCTTCAAGGGAGATTAAGAATTATCAAATATTTGTTGTAATTGAATTTATTTATAGATTTATTTTCTTTTACTTTTTTTGTTCTTCCCTTTCTTCTTTGTCTTCTACATTTTCTTTTTTTTGTACTTTTTATTCTTCCTTTTCCTTTCTTTTCTTTTTCTGAGTTTAATTTGCATTAGCTTTATTTCTATTTAAAATCTTTAATAAAATTATATATGTTTAAAAGTATAAAGATTTGCTCTTAGCAGTCCTTTAGAATAAAGATAAGCAATTATTTCAACTCAAGAAAAGAAACATTTTTCCATAGTTCCAATTGTAACTGAGATTTAATAGGTATTATTAAAGAAAGAGCATGAAATGGGTGTGTTAAAAAAACCACCCTTAAATCTCATCCACTCACTTTTGTTTTATCCATTTTTAAAAACACTACAGGTAATCTTTGATTTATGACCAGAATTGGTATCTGAATCTTGAGTTACGTGATTATTAAATGAGGTACCCATGTGACCACTTCACTCAACAACTGCAAACTAGCTCTCCCAGTTGTAGTCATTATGCAACCACACAGGTAATAAAACTACTGGTAGTGAAAACATGCTAAATGCTAGGAGGTCCTGGCCTTCTCCCTGCCTCACCATGGCCAGGAGGCCCAGCTCCTCTTTAGGCCCCACCACACCTGAATCTACATATCTTTGTCTTTTTCTGCAGTTGCTGAAAAAGCCTTACTATCTTTCAAAACAATTTCGCTAGCATTGTGTCCAGAAAAGAGCTTTTCTAGCCTTCAGAACAATTACCTTTGCTAGCTTTCTGGCCAGGTTGAGAAACAGTGCTTTAGATGATCAACCTTAAATGTTCACTTTAAAATACATATCCAAAAGATCCTAAAATCCTGTATAGATCATCATCATCATCTTTCTAGCATTATTTCAGCTTTTCAGACCGACAAACGCCATCTTGCACAAAGGCAGCTGAGCTGAACACTACCACACCAACATCAGGCCCAGGTGACAAGCTGACCAACCAAGGGTTTTTTTGTCGCAACTGATGGAGCTACAGCCATCTCCATCAAAATCCTGTATACTGTAGATGTTGTTAGAAAATTCAGATAATACTGCATGCTGTGAAGCATTCACATATTCATCAGAATTTGCAGGACAAAAGCAAGCTTAATATTTAAAATGTGAGTGACACCATAGAAAGTGGGACTTTCATGTTTTCTAAACTGACTAGTAGTTTAGAATGGTATCTAGATGAAAAGCTATCTAGTTTTCTTATAAAAAAGCAGTAAATTGTACAAAAGAAAACCAGGATTTAATAATTGTCCTATATCTTGCTGTCCGTTTTTTTCAAAGCACTGAAAAACATATGCCAACTTTCAGAAGATTGGACAAATATCCTTAGGTGCAATTAAATATATATACCATGAACTCCATAAAACTACTAAATATACCCATTGAGAATTGTGTCCTTGATATATTTTACTCTTCCCATCTCATTTCCTACCACTCTGAAGAATGGTTTAAACTAGTTAAAATATAAAAGTGTTATAATGCCATGTTCATCACCTGAAGTAATAAGAGAGTACTGTATGGTGATATTTTCAATTACTAGTCTTTCCTTCAAAGCAGCCTCTCAGTACAGTTCTAACTTCAGAGCCTAGTTTTCTTATTTCTCAATATTTGAAAACAGAAATCAATCCCTAATCAATGCTAACAAACTAGGGCTTAACAATAGTCTAGTTGAGAAAAAATTTGCTTCTTCGTTTTCAGAATTATTCTTGTAACTTAAATGTGCAGTGAAGACTGAAGAAAAGAAAATAACAGACCTGCTGGCAACATAGTCCACTCCTTTGTTAAAGGAATTTGGAACAGCAATTTGAAAGGTCAGATTGCTGTGGATGTATTCATGATTTCTAAGCCTTGAATAAATGGATACAATAATAGTTTCTTTTTTTTCAGAAAGAAGGAATTGTTTTAACAGCGTTTCTACTTAACATATTCGGAGGAAATATTTAATATTCATATCATAACCATGAAATCTTGCACAAGAAAGGACAGAAGTATGATTCCAAGTAA
The DNA here is from genome assembly GCA_032468155.1 of Oxyrhabdium leporinum. Taxonomy (NCBI): domain Eukaryota; kingdom Metazoa; phylum Chordata; class Lepidosauria; order Squamata; family Cyclocoridae; genus Oxyrhabdium; species Oxyrhabdium leporinum. The sequence goes on along the minus strand of JANHFL010002085.1, from coordinate 80,103 downwards.
ATGTGACAAAGTTTTAATATATTTTCCTGCTATTTCCTTTTAATTTTAGGATTTTCTCTCTTTCTCCTTCCTTCCCGCTACCTCTTTAGTGTACATTTCTATAAACAATGATGTATCTCCACCTCTAGCTATTTTGAATCAATCTTGACTCTAGTGACTGGTTAGACAAGGCCCTGCAGGTTTTTTTGGCTGCATTTTCAGTAATTTGCCATAGCCTGCTTCTTAAGTCTGGGAGAGAGTAACTGACCTGAAGACACATAACAGGTTTCATGCCTAAGGCAGAACTATAATTTAGTTTTCCTGACCCAGTCCAGCACATGCATACATGGAGCACACACAGAGGAAGCCATCTCTATTATTATCCATGTTAGAATGTGAAAAAGCTGTTTCTACACCCACTTGCCATGGAAACATACAAGAACGAAATAAATTACTGTTGGAAATAGATATAATGCTTCCAATTACTGTTGGAAATAGATATAATGCTTCTAATGTTAATTGGATACATGTGCTTTATCCCTTCCAATACAGCTGCACAATGAAAAATGGAGCAACTTCTTGCTCCATGGATTTTTTCAGATTGGCACATTATAGAATTATTTGTAGCTACTTAAAAATGGAATGTGAAAGAAAATATTCCTGGGTGGAGTAGCCTTGTTTAGCATTCCGGTCTGCCCTTTTTGGGGTGGCCCATTCTATATATTTCAACTTTTCCTTATATACCAAATATATTAAATGGAGGAACATGATGCCTCTTCAGGTATTTGCATGAGCAAACTAGGCCTGGAATCTGTGTATTTTATCCCTTCCATCTTCCCTTTACACAACCCTGTCCTTTAAGTCTGAAACTTTATTGCACTGAATGGCAAATTTAAAAGAAAATTCTCAAATTCATCTGAGTAATTCATCCTTTTTCAGCACGGTTCCCACTTCTGTTTAATTGAATTTGAAAAAACAGCTTCTTTAAACCCTGTCATGCAACACAGCAAAATCTACAATGTGAAGGACATGTCTACACAAAGAAGGTATAGAAGGCTAGCCTAGAATGTTTTTATTTACACTAATCATATATGACTTTCCTTATTACTGAAAAAAAATATACTATAAATGTTAGTGGCTTTGAAATGAATATGTTTTTCCATGTAAAGACCAATTCTTAAAATGTTCTTATAACATACAAAAGCATTAAATCTCCCTTTTCCTAGAATGTCTCTAGCTATATTGGAACTTGGCATTTATGTTATTTTTCAGTTATCTTTTGGCAATGGATTCGCTGTAACAATTCATTTTCCTATTAGTAATACTGGTCAATATCATTTTTTTAAAAAATAGTATTTTGTGTATCTTTTCCTATTATAAAAACAAGTTGTAATATATCATGTATTTTGTCCTTCTTACCAGAAAATTCTTAACTATAAATACAAAGAAATAATATTGAGAAATTGCAGGAGACCTATATTAGTGATAAAAAGCTCAGGACTCTGATAGCACCTTTTCTGACTAACAAACTTTTAATGAGCAATTTAAAAAAAAACTATTTTTAAAATAGATATACTAGCCCAAGGTATGATGACAAACTGTAGGTCTTTGTGTAGATCAGCAGTCAACATAATAGTTCAGACATTTCTTGTTTCTTTTTTTCTCAAAGGTTAGGCCAATTATATTAATGACTAGTACTATTCAGGTATCAAAAGAAAACAGAAGATGGTTGCTAGCTACGTTTTCAACATTGGCACTGACTATATGGTTTCATGCGCCCACCCATACATGGAAATATGTATAACTTCATATCTTTGAATAGGATCTTGAATTTGTGTCCTTAAGTTGTGCCATGTTCCTTATAACTCTGGGAGCAGCTACCCAGCACTTCCAAATGTAAGACCTCTTTTATCATTAGGGAGAAGAAATGTTCCATTGTTTGATTGATTTCTTAACTAAACATTTAGTTTCTAGTCTCCAAAGTTAAATTATTTGGATTGGTTTTAAACTGTAAATATAGAACCTGGACTGGATTTTTATCGCATGCATCAGCCTTTTCTACACATGGTATACTTCATGTACTGATTGTTGTGGTGATTCAGAGTTAAGCAGAAGTCTATTATAAAAGAAAAGAACGACACATCTAAATCATCTTTCTCCAAATTGGTTTATCCAAATATTTGCAACCTCAGTCTCAACATTTCTAGACAGAAGAACTGGAGAAAGCTTCTCTTTATCAATTGCAGTTTTCTCCAGAATTACTTGTGATAATTTTGCAAAATTGTGAGTGCAGAGAAACTTAGTTAAAACCATGTACTGCTTTGACCACAACAGTTTGAAGGTCATCAGTACTAATGTACTAAATTAGATGTAAATCTAATTGTTTTCAGCTGGGAAAGAGATTTTTCTCTCTCACTGAAAAAGCAGCAGTAATTTAAAGTTGGTAATCTCATTTACAGTATATTTCAAAAGTGAATTATATATATGTCTTAATATATATTTTTCCTAAAGTACTGACAAATCTTTTCCTATTAGAATTATTTCCTAGTTCCTATTACATTTGTCAAAATGTAACTGAAATAGCATTGTTACAGTAAAATACATTTTAAAGCAATGATATTGTGACCTGTGTTGGCATGAAAGGCATTTTTTCCTTCCCATCACTGGTAGAGAATTAAACACTGGGTTTCTTAAAACAATATTGATTTTCTTTAAGTGAATAAAAAGGAAATTCTCATCTCAAAAAAGCTGCTGACAAAAATCCATCAATAATGGAGGAAGATTAGAAGGCAGCAAGAGATAAAATGGAATTACATGTGAATCTCTGTTGTCTCCTTTGAACTCACTCTTTAGGGATATCTAGCAGGAAAAGGGAAAATTCAGGCTTTAGTTTCATTGTTGATGTTTTTAACATGCCAGTTGTATTTAACTGTTATTTAAAAAGAGGAATGTGCAAAAAAATGAAGTTTTTAATTAGAATTTAGGAATTCGGTGCATAATGTCATTATGCTTGACAGTATTTATTATGCTTATTACATAATAAGTGTAATAAATACTGTAGCAAGAAATTAATTGTTGTATGCTGGTAATAAAACTAGGAGTCTGACAGTTATGAGTTTAAATCTCACTTATACCATATAAGTTGTTGAAATCTACTTTTTCAAATGGGAGATCTTGGATATGGCATCAAATGTTATGATGATGATAATTATGATGATGATTGTTGCTAAAGCAGTTATAAGGATTCCTAACTCCCTTTTTGGAATTTATTCCTTGGGACTCAAGGAAGTGATGTCCCCTTAAATGGTTTGATTCCAGGTATCCTACTAACTGGGTAAAGCCAGCAAAATGTTTGGCACATTTCATGACAACCTGAACACTCTTTAAACTATCCCAGAATTCTGCAACCAGCGTAGATGTTGCTGAGATCTGTAATGAGGCCCCTCTGCTAAAGATTTTAGAGAAGTCCTTAAATGGTGTGCTTGTCCTTGATTCTACTTTCTAACCACATTAAATCAAAATGGTTAAAGTAGGCTAGAATATTGATCCATGCCCCACTTCTCGCTTTTTTCAATAAAAGAGAAAGGAATTTATATTCAACCTGAGCCTATCCTTGCAGTCTACGTGGCATGATATTTTCATGTTCAGTTATATACATTAAAACGCCCATATGCACAAAAGACAGTGAAAAACGTTGTTTTTTTGTGAGAAAAATACTTAAATAAGAATCAAAGCTTTAAGAGATGAATGCAAAATGTATCTTTTACGGGCATGTACAAGTACAGTGATCACAGAACTTTTTTTAAGAAAAGAAGGACCCCAAGATCCATAAGGTTATAGGTATATATCCTCGGAAAATGTTATTTTGGACTTAATAAAGCAGTTTAAATTATGAGACAACATTTATTGCAGAATGTAGAATCTGCTAACAGCATAAGGGATCTTACTATGGACTGACTCAGTGCCTCTACAATCTAATTTTCTAAGGAGATCCCAAGCCCATATTTTCTAAAGATAGCAACCCCTTCTAGCATAAAAGGTTTTATTTTATCAGTAAAAGTGTTTTATTGATCCCGTCACCCCATAGAAAAAGACAATAACCTCTTTTGCCTTCCGCAACCTAATAGTTGCATTGGTATACTTAGTTACTGTAGTTTTAAACTTGGTGTTGTGACTTTCTGAACCCAGCCCACTTGGTTATTTTATGGCTGAATGTAGAGGGCAAATCCCAAAATTACTTAAATGAGAATCAGTTTAAATGTGTTGTGTAAATACAGTAGAAAACTGTAATTTCCAGTAACTGATTAATAAGAATGCCTACAATATCAAATGAGAAACTATCAAAACTTATACTTCTTCAGTCAGAAGACTTTAAAGAAATGTAATAGTCACATTAAAATTGGAATAGATGCACAATGTGCATTTTTACATGAAACTTTACAATTACCAATTTGGCACAATTTGTTTCTCGGTTATTTACCAACCAATTTTCTTCTGCTATCCTTGGTCATGTTTAATCATTTGCTTTTCCACGGTCATGTCCTTATGTTGCATGTGCAGTAACATAGTCTAGACTTTGCTCTGGAAAAATAGAGCTTTTAACAACTTAGAAGACAAAGATTTCATTATTTTATGTTACCATATGCTGCAGCAGAAAGAATTGGAATTTGGTGAGATTGTCTAAAAATGAGGATTGAGAAGCAAAGTCAAATGAAAGGAAACCACTTAGGTCTTCTTCTTACTTGTGATGTTCATGTGACTTAAATCGCAGCAATATTCACAGAACAGCATAATGCTGGGGGAAAGGAAAACAAAAGCAGACACAAACAAACACAATATATAAAGAGAAAGCCTGGATGGAGACAAAGAAGGACATCAGTGACTTGGAATGTTTAAATGTAAGCAGCACACAAATGTTGGGAGAGCTTTCCAAAGGATTAGTCCCATCCCATAATAAACTGCCCTATTCTGCAGAAGTTATTCTGCAGTTCTTAGATACATGCCCAAAAACCACCACCTTTGACATCAGTGTTCAATTTGATTTATAATGGCAAAACTGGATGACCAGGCATCTGAATTCTAGATGGCTTCTAGCTTTCTACAATATGTCGTAAGCAAGCACTACTTGGGAACTATAAATATAGAAAAAACTTAATAACGTCACTTTGGATCAGACACTATGAAGTGGCAGATTAAACTCTGCATCTACTCTTCAAAATAACTGAGACATGTATATGCTACGCAGCAGCAGAGAAACAAAAAAGAATAACTGATTGAAAATGATTTTCTTGATATATATATATCAGAGTATTTCAGCAAACTATAATTTATTGATGTGGCAGCATCTCATTTCTAGGAAAAACAAACAGAGAGGGAAGTTTGCTCAACCTGGCATCAACAATTGTTTTGATTGCAATTACTGTGGGTCAGGTTATGAATTGAATTCATATCAGATGAATGAATTGAGAGAAAGTTAATAATTAACACACTTGCAGGTTTCATGATGCTTGAACGTTTTCTAGCATAGGCATTTTCCTTGCCAGACTTTTCAAAATAACAGCATAGTTTAAACTAGACCATATTATCAGCAATGCACCCTGATCAATTTATTCACCTCTTTCCACAATTGTGTAAAACTCCTTGTTCTGTGTAAATCCTTGCTTGTTCATTTAATTGGAAATGGTACTGTGTTTCTGAACACTATGCCAGTCATCCATACCATTTAATTTTGTGCAATTAACAAAATAAGTCCTGGATTTCTAACAATGACACAGTCAGGCTTTTGCTAGGACTGACTCTGTCTGGGTTTAAACAAATATCACGGATAACAATATTTGCAAGGCTTTAATTATTGTTAAGCCATCTTGAGTGATATGTATGCTATGAGTCAAAATATACAAATTCAACTTCATCAAGGGAACATACTTTGGGGACTTTGGGCCATTTCACAGTATTGTCATTGTGGAGAAAAACGGGAGAAGGGAAAGATATGATCACCACAATGAGTCCCTGAATAATAGACAGGATAGCAATAAAATAAACAAACACGTTAGAAATGGTGAGTTACAAAAATATTTGAAGGATAAATCAGTGGCAATATTCCTGTTCCAGGCCAAAAGAGGAAAACAGTAGGTTAAAAAAAAAGCAATAAGAACCATGAAAGATGATAAAATTAGATGTAATTATTTATTTCTAATAAATGCACTCAATAACTGGCTGTAGTTACTGTTCAGTACAATCCTGACACTCTTTATGGATAATAAAACAATCATGAGAATTATATAAAGTGAAATAGAGGAGTGGGATGAGAAAGAATGCAATTATGAATGTGAGCTTTTGGAAATGTGTGGAACTCAAACCATTTTTAAAATAAGAAAACGAGAATAAGAACAAAGTAAGAAAATAAAAAAAGATAATAAAACAAAAATAAAGCATAACTCTGAAAAAAACTGCAGTTCATAATCCAACTTGCAGCTGAGGATATGACAAACAAATGCTTCATTGGAAACTAGAAATAAAGAATTTAATAAACTGGTTGCAAGAAAGCACAGTTCCATACCATACATAGAAAAATGTAATCGTTACCCAAACAGTTTTAATAAGTAAGAGGTATCCTGCATATACACCAATACTTTACTTAGTCCTCCAAGTTGGTGAGTGTGAGCTTTATGTGTTCGCCAGCAAGATAATTTCTGGATTAGAAACTTGATTTTTCACATAGTAACTAAGCAATCTTAAAATAATCCTCATATTTGGTAGCATTTGTTGCCTTTAGGTCAGAATAGAACAAAATTGGACAGTACTGCTTTAGCATTAATGAGAATTATGCATATAAGTTAAGGTTGATAACCTTGTCTAGACTTTCTCTTAAAACTGTAATGTGAAAACCTACATAATGGGCATAGAGATCAACAATTATGGATCCATCTGATGATAACTGTGATACATGCAAGATTTATAAATTTAGAATGTAAGAGAAGTAAATGGAAAGGGGTGAACCTTGGTAAATGTAAGAAAGGAAGAAAAATATTTATGTTGTGTCTCTGGGAGACTAAGAGAAAGGGAAAGAAAGGCAGCAATTGAAATGTAGATGCCATAATTCTGAGTGGTGTTAATGAATGCATGCAGAAAGGAAATGTAGGTGTAATTATGAATGGAAGGGCAAACATATGCGGAACAGTGTCATTTAAATTATTGTGAGTGCTAATGATACTAGAATATTGAACAGAGTAATAATTGAATGTTATATTCCAGTAAACTGTGATAACTGAAGAATCAGATATGAGCCTGGGGGAAAACTGTGCAACATTGTGAAAAAATGCATCCATAGGAAGAAGAAAATTAACCTGTTAGGGAAGATGAATGAATAGGTGAGGGCAAGACATGCAAATAAAAAGATCTGACTGGTCTTTTTGGTCTAAAAGAATCAGTGAATGTTGCACCCAGTATTGGTAGTGACAAGTGCAGAACCTGGGGAAAAAAGAAACAGAAAAGTAAAGGATAGTAAAGGATACAATGACTACAGGAGTTCTGTATTAGAGATTTTCCAAGGTAGATTATTCTACTAACAGAATTAATGGAAAAGAGATGTAATAATAGAAGTTCCAAAAAGTTACTTAGAAATAATTGAAAATAATACGTAGAACTATGCTAATATGTATGAAAAGGATCCATAGCATAAGGGTGAAGTGAAAGCAGCTGTGAATAAGTAAAACTTACATTCTCTGCATATTTTGTAGAATTCTGTGTATTTTTATAAGAAAAAATGAGATTGAGAGGGAGATAATGTGTACAGTGAGAAAAAAATTATCAAGAAAGCAAGAAGCAATCAAACATGTCATTCAAAGGGAAAAGGTCTAAACAAGCAGAATCTAGTAGTCAATGAGATGATGACTAAAATCAGCACAAATAACAGTTTGGTATTCTTAAGTCCATGAAGATGATAGACATCTGTTCCAAAAATGTATGTTCTTGCTTTGTTTTTTTCACTATTAAAATCAAACACTCTTATAGTGTTTTATATTCTTTCTTTCATTCATTTCACAAGCAAATTAATTGCCCAACTCTTTTAATGATAAAATGATTAGTTCTATCCTGAATGCGTATTAAAGCAGCATTGTCATTTGTACTTGCTAATTGCCCTTTGAGTCAAGGCCTTCTTGATAGCTTTCGGTCAAGTAATGCACCAGACTTAGAACTAATCCTGAGAATGATGAAGATACATCATCTTTCTGACATGTGTTCATAACGAATAATCTTTTACTTATCTCTACACATACTAGGCAGCTTGCAGTATCTTCATATCATTTGATTCTTTTTTCTGGCCTATGGTGTAAAATATTGTATTCATGGTATAAAGCACTCACTTCCATAGGCAGTTCTGTTGGCCTCGAAAAGAATATGGCTGTAAGAGTGTGAAAAAAACAAGTAGTCCTCCGTCTGTGAGAGATAGTGCCTATGGAGGGGGGAGCTGACATGAGGGACTACAGTGAACTGGCAGTTTCCCAGGAAGGATGAAGCACATTCTGGAAAGAAGCCTGGAGCTGGATAGGAAACAGAAGAAGAGAGTAAGGACAGTTACTTCCTTGAGACTTCCAGGGTATCCATGGGCTGGGAATAGGTAAGGGTTTAGTTTGGCAAGGTTCTCTCTGCTACGTGTAAGCAAATAAAGAACTGGCTGAATTGTTCCATGTTCTTGGACTTTTCATCAGATATCATCACAATGTTTGATTTTGTATAAATAGGCTATAAACATTTATTTTAAAAAGACAATGAAAAAGATTGTTGTATATAGATAGTGCCTGTCATATTTTGGTTATAATAGCAATAGCACTTAGACTTATATGCCACTTTACAGCCCTGTCTAAGTGGTTTACAATCAACATATTGCCCCCAACAATCTGGCTCCTCATTTTACCTACCTCAGAAGGATGGAAGGCTGAGTCAACCTTGAGCCTGGTGAGATTTGAACTGCCAAATTGCAGGCAGCCAGCAAGAGTTCAGAGTTGTGATCAGGAATGAAGTGGATCGCTTATGATAGCAACCAATAAATTTCACATGAGAAAGTTTGATGAAGAGATTAACTTTAAGCAGATCACTTGAAAGGAATTGCTGCCAGACCTGGTATTTCACAGGAATGCTTGGGTTTCATTCATATTCTTCAATATTGGAAGATTTGTGCAAGTTGGGTTCTTTGCATGCTGATGGCAGAAATGAAAGTTTTAAGAATGGAAATTTGACATGAATGAAGAATGACAATGAGGAATTTCTTCACAGTATCATAACAGTCAATGCATCATCTTCATGACCCAGACATTATACATCAGTCCATGAAATATCTCCACAAAGTGTGTGTGTGTAAAAGGAAGCTGGAATTCAAACACAGGCTTCAGCAGAAAAATTCATGGTTACAGTTTTTGAACGCAGACAGTGTGTCAGGTTTGGAAGCCATATTTACAAGGAAGTTTCCAAACTGCCACATTTTAGTGCCTGGGAAGTTGGGAGGGGGGATTTCATAGTGGAGTAGATTAGTAGACATAACAACATTCTTTCTACCGAGTCAAGGACATGTTACACTGCACCTGGGTGGGGATGTCTCTAAATGGGGCAAAGAATTGACTGGACCATGTGATGGACTGATATGGTACAGGGGATGGTTTTGAATTTTCTTTTGGGACAGGAAAACCTGGAACTTTCAGATTCGGATTTTCCCAGGTGTGCCAATATGACTTCTTTAATAAAGTTTCTTATTTGGATGGACCTTGTTTCTGACTATTGAATGGAGATGAGGGAGTTTCGTTGGAATGCTGACACGGTGTTATTCATAAGGATTTCTCTGAACCTGGCATCCATTTAACTCAAGATCACCAGATTGCAACTCTACAAACTTTCCAAGTCTTAATACTCAAAATGTTTTTAGAGAGGAAATTGGGCATATGTGGCTTCCGCCATAATGTTTTACACTCTCTGGAATATGAGAGTATTAAGACAGATTCTCAGATAGTGAATTTTTTATATTAAATGGCAAAAGCTTTATTTTGAACATTGACTCATATAAATTTTCAAGTCCATTAGTTACCGGATCTAGAATATTTACATTTTATATATTGAATATATTGGTTCTTATGTTCTGTTTTTGGTCAAGAATAAAGATTCACAAATGAAGCCAGGTTGTTTTTCTGTTACATTTAGATTTCATGTGCAAAAATTTTGGCTACTTCCATTGCCTGGGAATGCTTCCTTCAGATTGTCTTGTCATCCTTTTAAAAGACATTTTTAAGGACAAATCTGTCTTTTCAGCATGAGATTTTGCATTGGTTCTTGAACATACTTTTATGTAGGAGCTTGTCAGTAGAGACCTATGAATCCCTCTTTAGTGATTTATAAGTAGCAGCACTAGCCCTAATGGGATATTCAGTGCCTTATTCAAATCTCTCCTTCTCTATTTTTTATTATTTTCTAAGCACTGATTTTCAACAGAACTTCAGCTGCCAGAAAGGCTGAAATGAAATTATAATTAAATATGGCATTGAGGAGTAGAGCTATAAAGTAGACTCATACTTTAAGACACAGCAAGAACCACAGTAAAAAATGTTTAGAAGCATTTACCGTATGTAAGAACATAGTGCTATATAATATTGTGAAAATAACAAAAGGAAAAATGTAATGCAGAATAAAAAGGATAGTACCATGTCAAAGAAAATGCATTAGATTTTTTCTTTAATAAAAGCAGTGCCATTCCAAATACTATATACTAATGTTCTATTAAATGAAATTAACAAGCATAGCTTCTCAAAGTCTTCTATATTTTAACAGAATAACAGCGTTGGAAGGGACCTTGTAGGTCTTCTAGTCCAACTCCTTGCACAAGCAGGAGACCCCTGCCATGCCATTCTGGACAAATAGTTGCCCCATCTCTTCTTAAAAACGCCCACAATTACCACTGGTTAATTGTTCTGTCAGGAAATTTCTCCTTAGGATGTTTCTCTCCTTTATTAGTTTCAATCTATTGTTTCTTGTCCGACCTCTTGGTGGTTTAGAAAATAGGTTACCCTTTTCTTCTTTGTAGCAGCCCCTCAAATATTTGAACAATGCTATCATGTTATCCCTAGTTCTTTTTTTTCACTAGACTAGACATACATAATTCCTGCAACTGTTCTTTATCTTTTAGCCTCCAGCTCCCTGATCATCTTTGTTGCTCTTCTCTGCATTCTTTCTAGAGTCTCAGCATCTTTTCTATACTGTGGCGACCAAAACTGGAAGCAATATCCCAGTTTTTTTCCTCATCCAAATTTTACCCATCTGGATAAAAAATATATATCATATACAGACTGGTAAACTTTCAAAAACATTTATTCCCCAAAGAAAGTCAGATGCATGTGTTTTGTGAATAAGGAATTGTGAAAGAGGCTTGTCTTACTTGATTATTGATAAATTCTGCAATTTGGTAATGAGAATCCTATCATACTCTGAATTTTATCCTTAAGAAAATAATCCTTGGAATGTCCTGGGCAGATGGTTAGAACTGATTATAACTTCATTTCTGATTAGTTTTGTTTATGCTATACTACTGTGTTGAATTAAAGTTAAATGAAGAATTTGAAATAGGCAAATGCATAGCAAAGTTATTCAAAACCAAAGAAACATTCAGAAATCTGATTCAGAATGGCATGTTATTATTGTTAGAAACTGCAATGATCCTCAACCTTGGTTAGTTTAAGATATGTGGGCGTCAACTCCCAGAATTCCCCAGGCAGGATTGAAAAACTGGGAACTGGATAGAGACCAAAATGGACAGATGTTTAAAGCTGAGAAAATGCTTTTCATACTTTGCAAGGTTTTCAGAAGACAAAATGACTATCCTCTTTGTTTTTGAGAAACGATAAGCAGAAACAATCACATTGTGACTGCATGTTGAAGTATTTAAAATATTCTAGAGAAATACAAGCCTGTTGTAATCTATATCCTTAATTTGTATATGAAATCATATGCCATAACCTGAAGATGTGTTTAATGGTTCTATTTCCATGGCTACATATCTGATGAGATCCAGATGAATACATTATCTCACCAAAGGTCAGTTGTGTAACAGTGTAGAACCTTAATACTGCATCTCTACTCTTCTCTAGAGAGAAAGAGGCAGCTGTTTAGACTGTACCTCATGATAAACAACATTTTTTATTATTCAAGTCATCTTATCATTTGCAGCTACCGCTGGAGCAAAATATTGCCTACATGTAACTTTTTTGTATGTTTCAAATGCAGTAATCTATCTACTTCCTTTAGAAGCATGGTGCTAAAATAAAAAAAAATGAAACTACTGTGCTATTGTAATTATTTTTCCTTTGTTATTTCTTTGTTACACATCCTAGCTTGTCCTTCCTCTAATAATCTACAAGCAGCAGCATATTAACCCCCCTTCTAGTCATCTGATCCTCACAAGAACCTTGTGAATGCTAGACAGATAATGATCAGTTCAAGGTCGCTCAGTTAGCTTCATGGCTGAGTGAGAATTTTACTCTGGGGATTGCCTAGTCAGAATCCAGTATGCTGTGAAGAAATTATATCATGTGTTACTATAATCCTTGAGAATGAACTGGGAAGCTAGATAGCCACAGGGTAAGTAATACTGAAATCTATATATTTTTTCTAGCAGCTATTTTACAGGTTGTATTATCAATTTATATATTTCCTAAGTGTTAAGACATAACACCAGAAAGGTAAGTGCCTACTTATAAATAGGTCAGGGACAGCATCTGAAGGAAGTAGACACCAACATTATTTATTTCCTATTTACCAAATTTATAGCCTCCATTTCTTTTAAAGATATCTCTTAAAATAGCTAATAAGAAAACAAGTTCTTATGATTTTTTATTTCAAAATCAATACCCTCAGCTGTATGCTAAAGATAACAGGGAACAGTGATTAACTTTTTATTTACTTACTTAGAAACATGTGGGCTGTTCCAATCAAAATTGCCTGACACCATCAGAGATAAAGTATCCAATACAGGAAATGACTTTCTGTGTAATAAACACATGATAATCCAAGTTGTATCAAGCAAGGCCATTGCTTCTGGATAAGATAAACGTAAGTTCTTTTTACACACAAACTTTAGGTTTAGACACTCAATGTGTGCATGGGAAAGTGATGATTAAAAAATCCTCCTTTGATGTCAATGAAGTTTTATTGCCATGTCCCAAATTACTGCTTAACCCCTCCACCACCCCATAATTTAATTTTTAAAAATGAACATTTCATAATATTCTGTGCTATTTTTACAGTGACACACATGCAATCAAATAACAAAGTATTTATGGTAGTTTGAAAAAAAAGAAGAAGCACAAAAAAAAGAAGAAGCACAAATGTAAAGTTCAGGCGATCTAAG
>JANHFL010002085.1:53150-66637 GCA_032468155.1 Oxyrhabdium leporinum | reverse complement strand
AAAGTTCAGGAGATCTAAGAATAATCCATTTCCATTTGAAGCTTTCTGGTAATCCAACAAAGAATACATTAACAGAATCTTGCAAGTCCTAAAGTGCATTTTTCTTCTTCTGTCCCGTCTTCAACCTAAGAAAGTAGAGAAAGTTTCTTCTGAATTTTTTGGTCTGTCCTCTATCCAGCTATTGGCTATGCTTTCTGTTATCCAATCATTTCCTGGGTAGGATTTATTTGCCAAGTCTTCCAAGATCTTTCCCACATGTCATTACAATACTATATTAAACAATTCAAAGTTGGGTTTTTTTTCTCTTCATTTTTCCTTTTATCTCCAATTCTAACTTAGTCATATCTTCCTGTATGTCACTCTAAATTCCTTTACAATTATGAGCGAAAATGAAAAATTAGTACATAAATAATGAAAGATTCTAAGTGCACAGGATTCATTTAGTCAACTTTAGAACTTAAAGCTAAATGCTATTAGGTGTAGAAATAGTATAGAGATTTGTTTATTTATAGAAGGTCCAAACAAAGCCTTTTGTTCTACTGCCCTTCCTGATGCATTATTAGTCTTAGCCAGCAAAATATTCTGTTATTCTCAGGTACCTTTCACCAGCCACGACTGACATAGGCCAGATAACAAGTGATTACTCACAACGCATAGTCTTTGTATTAGCAAATACAGAAACTGAAGCCAATTATAAAACCTAAAAACACAACATGTTTAAAGTAGCAGCTTTGAGATGACAAGCTAAATCTGTGGACATTTTTGTAGAAGTGAGTTGGATTCCCATCATAGGGGAAAATAAGAATGCTTACTCTCCAAGCAAAGAATACTCTTATTCACGACATCATTAAATTGGACACCTCTATAGTATAATGCATTACAATGAAAAATGTAGTTTCTTGTTTATTGTTACCACTTGTACATCAAAAAGGCTAATTTATGCAAAAAAAGTTCTAGACTCTATACCTGTTTCAATGAATAGAAAATAATTACATCAAAAATCAATGACTCTTCACAATTAAGAACCAATCACGCTCATGTTGTTATATACCCTTTTCTCAATCTCCATTTGTGGAAAATTGAATTAGGAATGGGGAGGCAAATTATTTTCCATGCTCTAAGGAGTACGTATTTAATTGAATTATACAGTTGCCTATCTTATACAACATAACACTGGGTGGTTCACAAACTATAATAAATGTAACAAAACCAATAAAACATTCATACATTTGCATCTGGAATTTAAGGTTAAAAGCCTGTTTCCTCCAATATGGGTTTACTAAAGATGAGTAACAGAATAGTTCAGCTGAAGCACTGAAAACAGATGTCCAGACAGCCTTTTTTTTCTATGAATACTTATCCACTACCCAATAGGAAATCAGAAGAAATGAAGAAAATACTCTCCTTTTAGAATAAATGCTTTATAAGCAAATGTCAGCAGCCATTTAAAATGTAATAAGACAATAAACCTTTCAGAAAATTTCTACAGAACAAGATACACATGGTTTACTCTACTTTTCCATTATTTTATACCTACTGATTAAGAACTATGAAATACAGTAATTAGTACATGAATCTGCAAGAATGTCTTTCGCTATATTAAATAGAAAAAGAGAAGCTGCTACAAAGCCTTTCTTTTCTGCTAGAAACCTCTTTCTTTCTTTAAAGCGATCTGTATATGCTATTCTACTAGGTTTTTAAAATATTATCTTTCCTTTGCCTTTCACGTTCAAATTAGTTTCTCTTTCAGAAAACAATTAATATGTTAAAAAGAGAAAGCCCTCCCACACACTCCTGGTTGGCACTATGATAAGATTCTGTTCAGAAAGAAGACCAGGAATAAAACAGCAGAGGATATTGGAATTAGCTAAATTAGAATTATTCATTGAATATATCTGTGAACTGTCTGATCACACAGATTTCATGGATATTTGTGAGTGCCAAATAATTCCCCAGTAAATGCAATGAATGGGAGACACAGAATAAAACAATCTGTAACATGCCCTCGAAAAGTCTACTCATGAAGCAGAAAAATAACCAACAGTGAAGTAGCAAGTTAATCTTTTACAGGTACTCCTCGACTAATAACCACAACTGGGATTAGAACTTCTTTTGCTAAGCAATGCAGTTGTTAAGTGAGATACACCCAATTTTATGATTTTTTTTTGTTGGTCATTAAGCAAATTTAGAGGTGGTTAATAAATCTGGCTTTCCTCCATTGACTTGGAGGAAGCCGTCTGAGATGGCCAATGGTGATCACATGACTCTGGGACACTGAAACCATTGTAAATACCTGTCACTTGTCAGGCACCCAAAAGTAGTATTATCGGGGCAGCATGTTACTGACATTTATTTATTCAGTTTCAGGATCGTGCTTATGCTTTTCCAAACAAGGCTTCCTCAATATATATTCAGCACATAGAATAAATAAATTAGAGTATTCAGCTTTGTCTGATTCCATTGCTGACTTAATGCCAGTCTATCTAGACCATGTTCTATTTGGACTGTGGTTTCCTATCCTTATATCCAGTAGGCATTGCATGATAGACCATGGCTGACACAATTGAATGCCTTTCGGTAGTCAATGGAATACATGCTGACTTAGTTGGCTTTCTCAGTTATCCACTATGCATCGCAATAATGTTTAATGTTCCTCAATATGTTCTAAAATCAGATTAAGCATCTGGTAATGTAGAGCTTTAATCTGTGTTAGATGTTCCTAAACATTAGGCATGAGAGTTTGCATACTCTGTTCTGTCTGCTTTCTTTGATGTTGGTGCGTAGATTGCTTCTTCCAATCTGTGAGCTGCTATTTTTAACATGTTTTAATTATACATGTATTTTTACTTATTTATTAAATTTATATGCTGCCCATCTTGTTGTTCAAGCATATATGTTCTGGCATATATGTTAGAATTATTCACTAAGTGAAGGTTTTTCGGCTTTGGCTCCAGTCTTTGAAGCTTTTTTTTTACTTGCTGGACACATTACAAAATCTTATTTAGATTGACCTTTCAGGCTTTCATTTAATTATTACTGAATTTATATAATTTCATCCATGCTCCTGGCATTTTAGCGGTATATATTTTAAATATATGTGTTAGTATTTGTAGGTTGATTTTACTTTAATCTAAAGGAGGAAGGCTACTGCAATTATGAAATATATAAAAAGAAAGAAGTAGCTGGCCTTTGGTCAGATACTGAGGGTTTGTATTTTAGCTTCTCTGACAAATAATTCTCTGTAATCTATTCCCTGCTTGTTCCATTATTGGGGCGGTTAACAGAATACAAATATTCCATTGGTTAATAAGATTTCTGGGAAAGCTGAATAATAGTTATGGGAAATAGAAGAAATTCAAGCCTGTGAGTATATGTAACTTTATCTGTATAAATGAGTGTATGAAAAGTAATAAAGATTGCATTCATTCATCTCTGCCTTTTATTATTAATTTGGTGCCATTCTAACTCTTAATGCAGACCCTTACTTTATGTTTTGTTGTGAGTGATGGGCAGTGTGTAGTTTTAGGCTCTCAGTTCAAATCAGCACTTATTCAAGCATGTTAGCTTTTACCAAACTGAAAAAAAGACAATGTAGGTCATATTTCAAAAAACAGTCAGACAAGTAATACAGTGCATTACAAAGACTAATGTTAGAAAGGGAATAATAAATCATTTCCTAAATAGGATTTAAATACAGATTTGAACAACAGGCACATTTTAATATTTGCTAGCTAAGATGTAAGTCCTGAGATCTTGGCCAGTGGAAAGACACTTGATTCGGAACCAAAAAAAAAAAAGCCTCACTGCTAAGCAGACTTCTTGTACATCTGTGGTCCTTTCTTTTATGGAGCAAAGCTTCTTTCCTTTATGAAACATTTTGCTAAACATCTGTTTCATTCCAATTTTAGCATAAGTGCTGCTGAAGTGAGTACCCCGTGGAACTTTCTAATGTGGCAGAGCTGCAGCTGACAGAAGAAGAGTGACAGATTTTGCTGAATCTCCCTAATAATTGCTATAACTGTGGATGTGTAAGAACCAATTTAGGGAGATTGAAGAATAAGCAAAAGTTATCTTTTCACTTCTCTTACCAGGACATCTCTGAATAGAACTTCTGTTGTGGCTGGTGGGAGAAATCAGTACTGATAACGATAAATATTTATCAGATGGTCGATTTACATGTAATTATTTATTTGATTTCCACTTTGAACTAACTTGCACAGCTTACCTTTCAAAGAGAAAGGATAAAGTAATTTTATTGGATGATACAGAAATCTAACAGAGATGTGGCTGATTATTGCATGGATGTAGGAAGAAAGAAAAGTTAAAAAAACATATTACCAAAGAAGACAATAGTAAAGGACTTCCACAATAAATCAAGAAAGGCGCATAGATGATCCAGGCAAATCTGCAAAACTCAAGTATAACTTGAAGGCAATATCTCTTTTTATTACAAAATTAGTCAAGTTGTGTATGGGTATTTTCTATACATGTATTCATGTCCATAGTTTTTTTCTTTTAAAATATTTCATTTTCTTATCTTTGTGTTTCATTTTATAATTAAACGTCTCCTTCTAATATATTTATATATTAAAAAGCATCATGTTTATATTATGCTTTCATTTTGGAAATAAATATTTCTACTTTTTAAAATATTTATTGCAGTTGCTGTTATTAGCAAATCTGAAGCAATTTCTTTCTAAGACTGATTTCATTCCTTAGCCTCCCAGAAGATCTTTTATGTGTTTGTACCATCTACTGCCTGTATTCCTGCATATATTTATGACTTTCAGTATTCCTTATTTACTAGTAGAGAATTGGATTTTAAAATACATTAACATTTGATTGAGCATTGGATGAGAGCCAAACAAATCCTATTGCTGAAAGATATGCTGTATCAGCTTCTCGGAAAGCAAACTGATAGACAACTCCATCTGGAATTCAGTAAGATAGGTTCTAGTAGGCAGTGTCTAGCAAAATTAGATGAGAAATAAATCATTAAACTATCAGCATATAGTTGAAGATATGGGACATTTTTACTCTAAAGAACCAATAATGGAAAAAGAATGTTCTTGTATCTCAAAGGCATTGTAATGTATGCGTGTGTATATAAAGAATTGCAGAAAGCTGTTAGGTTTACATTTTCACATGCTCTGAAACATATTTTTAGTTATGTCTGAAATGCTACATAGACCTACTACTATAATTATGGTTGGTCACACAGTCAGGCAGACGTTTAGACTGAATTTGGCATTTTTATCCACCAATTGAGTCCTTTGTAAGGACCTGGAATAGGCAAATGTTGCTGCTTGATGGTATTAAAAGTATCATTGCAGGAGATAAGCTGTCTTTTGCAATTGACCGATGGTGATTTTTTTCAATATTGATGGTGTTCAAATGGTTTTCCAGATGTTCTGGAATTGGACCTAAGGTGCCTATTACTATTGGTAATATCTTTGCTACTATCTTTTCTTTCTTTTGCCACAATTGTTCTGTTTCTGTTTGCAGGTGTTTGCATTTTATGATTTTCTCAGGTTCTATCTCTTCTCTTTTGCTGCCTTTGGGTCCTGTCACATCCACTATCCAGACTTTTTTTTGTCTTTCTTATAGACAATCGTTATGTCTGGGGTGTTGTATGGCAGATGCTCTTCTATCTACATTCCAAAGGCTCAGAGTACTTTAGCTTTTTCATTTTCTATTATTTTCTCTATTCTATGCTCCCACCAGTTCTTATTAAAATTTCTTTGCCAGCTGAAACAAGATGTAAAAAAATGACAAGAAATAAAAAGAAGATGGCAGAGATGGCAAGATAATAAGCAGGAAATAACCTAGATAAAAATGAGGCATCAGTCATCCTTGGCAAAGGCCTTTTCAGAATACCAGCAGTGAGGGCAACTTAATTCCAAAGGAGAAAAGGCATGCTTCTGGGGTCCCAATAGTTTAATCGACAGACCCCAAAGTGTGCCAATTCTGCCAGACTGAATCAGCCAGGCAGATATTTTGGGATACTGTACAGCGTGTCCTTGGGTTATGACATACTTGGGACTGGGAATGCCATTGCTAACCGATGTAATGGTAAAGCACAATATCATGTGAGCACATCACACAGTGCCAGTAAACCTGGCAGTCCCAAGAACCATTGTTACTCAAGATCATCTGGGTTATTAAGCAGGAAGAGGCAGAAATTACAGGCAAGGACTGTGGGGTATATGTGGGTGCTATAGAGCAGGAGCTTCGGGTACGGGAGGAGTGGGGGGCTCAGATAGGCTGGCAGGGGCTGTAGATAGGCTGGCAGGTGCTACAAAAGTGCTACAAAATGGAGATTGGTTCAGCAGGTGCTGTAGTGTATTGCTGGGGCAATGGGAACACAGGGAATTGCAAACGTGTTACTGTGGGGATACTGCAATTGCCGAAGCTTTGAAGAGCGGTTACAAATACCATTCATTCAGCATGGTCTTCCCTTTGAACAGGTGCTCAATGAGTGATTGTAACCCAAGGGAATACCTGTATATACCTAGCATTTTAGCCACATACTTATTTTTGCATTTTTCAAATTTTCATTACAAGTGTTAGAAAGTGATTTTCTCAATGCTAAAAACCATTATAACTATATGAAAGAAAAAAATGGAATTTTTAACTTAGCATGCTGTACAATTTCTTCTTTCATAAATGAAATTTTAACTTTTTTTAAAAAAATAGTTCTTAAAGTTTTAGCATACCTTAGAATCTCATTGTAGAAGAACAAAGTAGAAAGTTTTATATAAAGACATTTTATGAAACAATTGTTAAAAATCCCTATATTGAGAATATTCAAAGTATCACAAAGTTAATTAAAATTCTAATACTACCATTCAAATGAATAAGGATTTATTTATTTCAGCTTAAGCCCCTGATCCATCTGATTTTGGCCTGTTCACAACATAATAGTGTAAAAAAAAAAAAGCCCATTATAAAACAGAACAAATTGGATCTGCCCATCCTATACAACCATAAACAAAAATAAACAAAGATACATCCAAAAAGGGACTCCATCCATTTTTAACGCAAAGACCAACCAGAGCTTCAGGGCTTTATGGAATGCCAAAAATATAGGGACCACATAGATTTTGGAAGGGCATCTCATTTTGGAGGGCAAGTGCCACAAGGGAGAAAACCTGACTCCTGGGTCACACTAGATGGCACCGTTTATATCTTTATTTATTTATAAATAATTATATTTATATTATTTGTATTTATTATAAAATATTATTGTACATACTGCTTAGATTTAAAATTTGACTGATTCACATAAAAGGATGAGGAGGCTCGCAAAACAATGAAAATAGCAAGATATTGTTTAGAGTATTTTCTCATAGATTTATATCTAACTTTGCCTCATTTATTTATTAAGTCAAGAGGTCTGGCTTGGTTATGAGTGAATGTTTCTACTGTAACAGTATATGGACAAAAATAACCACTGAGTCAACCCTCCCAGGTAAACCAGATTGGAAACATGGCTAGATGAACCAATTCTACTTTATTGTAATGCTACATTAACAGTATCTGGCAAGTCTGAAAGGATAAACTTCCTGGTGCCATTTTTTACTGCTTGATCCATTATGGCAGATCCTTCCTAAGTTTCTTTCGCTGGCTTTAAGGCTTCTGTGGTTTCCTGCCTCTCTTGTCTGATTCTTTCCTATCACTTCACTCATTCCCCAAAGTGATCCATATATTCCATTGCACATTGCAATTTCAGCTAATATGGTAAAAAATAATGAATTCAATGCCATTCCTTAGCTTGGATTATTGCATTTTCTGAATTTAATCTGTTTAGTGTCCTTCTTGTTTCAATATTCATCTAAATATCTTCAATTTCTATCAAGCGGATGGCCAAGTATTTAGAATTGAATTCCATGCTGCTTTTCTTCAAAGCCATAGATGAATAGTGGTTTCTTTCAGACAACAAAACCAATCTATGACATGAAGCAAATTAGATATCAGTTTTATCTCATATTCTTGGTGGTTTTGGAATCTAGATTAGAACATTTTTAATTTAAATTAGTTAATTGTAACTATTTAAAAACTATTCAAGTATTTTTAAAATTTTCTAGAAAATTTAGAATTATTCATGAAGATAGCCTAATCATTCTACTTTTGCTAGTAATTACAATTTAAAGCTATATTAAAATGGAATGGACTGGAAATTTCACCTAGCTTGGCTCTGAAAAGCAAGATTCATTGTCATAAAGTTGCCTTGGCAGAATGAGTTGCGAGTTTAACCATTAGAAAAACATGAATGTCTGTTTGTGAAGGAACAAAGATGGATGGTCCTGTCAACACACTGATCCACATTATCTCCATCTTCATTTTAGAACCTTACCTTCTAATCAGAATATCAAGGACACTAGAAATTGTACTGTGATCATTTATGAGATGCTAAGCCATCTTCTTCATTCACATCCATTTTAGTAGCATTATCTTATCTAATATTTTAGATTCATTTGACACTTTCAAAAAATGTCACTTTTTTGTAAACCTGGATCGTGGTAACATTATTATGCCTGGTTGAAATTCTAAAGCAATTATGAAAAATGAATAAAAACTAGAAAACAAATAAAAAAATGAAAATAGAAGATACAGAAAAGAAAAAAGAGAAAATGGAAGAGAAAAAATATAACAGAAAAATAAAAGAACTATATAAAGTGATTTTTCCCTTAATCACAAGTATAAACAATGTTAATAACTTACCTTCTCTTGAAATAAAACAAATGATATCTTCTTCTCACATCCCATTTCTTATCTGTAAACAAATCCATAAAACCTTGTAATTTTAATCCTGATGTCAGCAGAAGTCCAAGATTTACAGAGATAGCAACGTATCAATTTTAATCTTGAACAAATAAATCAATTTTATATTCCTTCCATTTACTTCTAACACTCCTGATCTTTAAACTTTTCAAATAATAAACTTTGAGAGGTTTTGATGCCTTTTCAATTTTTTAAAAAAACCTTTAGTAAGTCTAAGCCTCTTTTATAAATTATCTAAGTCACAGTCTTGGTTTATTATTTTTACATCTCTCTTATTATAAGCCATGAATAAATCTTTACTGAGATAATATTTTATTCTTTTGTGTTTCTGAAAACTGATATGTAAACATAGCATTCTATAAGCTTGATTTTTTTCCTTATGTACAAATAACACATTCTCAAACCCTACACAAATCTCTCACTGTAAACTTTTATTCTGAAGAAAAGCTATTTTGGCTTCTATAGAAAATCTGTTAATCACAAGTAATTTTCACGTTTAATACTGTACATTGGCACAAAAATATTCAGAATACAAAATACCATATTTAAGGTAGAGTATTAAACATTATAATAATATTACATTGATTGTGTTGCTTTCACTCAGATTTCTTCCTTAGATTTCTAACTAAGGAAGTTTATTATTTAATTAGCATAACTAACAAAGTCATTTACAAATCCTACACAATCTAGAATTTTAACACCTCTAAATGATGCTATGTGACATTTATCAGTAAAACAAGCTTCGTTTGCCTAATTGTATGCATATATTTCAGTCTTACAGTGTATACTGGCATACCAAGGAAAATAAAATGAGAAAGGAAGTACAAATAATAAAAAGAAAATATAAATACTCTTTGTTATTTAAGCTTAACTACAGCTACAACTCTGTTTATTTATTGTATGGGTGTAATCTGATACAAGCAGTAATTCAGAATGAATAAATAACAGAAGCTCCTTTATGGGCAATGGCATTCCACTTTGCACAGCAAAATAAATAAAACAAACCTTTGTTTATATCCAATGTTGTTGTTTTTTTGGCTTTCACAGAAAAGCAAGCAATGCTTAAGTATAATATAAGGAAACACACTAGTGGAATTGATCATAAGTTGGTAGAATCATGTAGAAAAAAATAATCCCAGATGCCCATTTTTAACTACAACAGATCTATAGAAAGATTCAAACTTTGGTTTTCTTAAAACAGACATATCTAATCTAAGGTGTTGTAGCCTTGTACCCCTAATATTTCCAGCCAGGGTGGTCACAGTCTACACTAGCTAGAATTCTGAGCAGACTAAATACAGATGGATGGACATCAGCTTGGTCAATATGCTTTATTCTCTATATTTCTCATATATTTTTTTGTCTCTGGAAGGTTGCTATTATTATTGAAAGAAAAACATAATTTGCTAACATTTCTACTAATTGTTGAGAACTGAATAATACATGTATCATTGAATATGGATTTTGTTTAGGCAGTTGCCTAAATCTATATGCTTATAGTGGGACTGAAACCATTTATTCTACTATGATATTATTTATTTACATCTTTTGGGCTATTCTTCCAGATTGTGGCCTTGCTATGTTGAATAGAAAGGTCACTTCACCAAAGAAATATCACTTCACCAATGTGGAATTGATATGTGATTGAAAATATTTCCCATTATTTTGTACATTGTACTGGAAGATTCGTCATCAAGAGAGAAAACTGAAGCTTTGAATGCTTTGAAGCCTACTTCAATTAGACACTGAAGATTATAAAACCTAAAACTAGAACTTTGTTCAAAAACTGCATTCTAATATGCCAAAAAGGTGAAAGGTATCTACTCAATTTCAGCAGCTGTTCAATTTCAATTTTAAAAAATTAACTAGCTCAATAAAGCATTGGTTGCTTTTACTCTAGAGGTGCTTTTTCCCTCTGCTGTGATCAAATTGGAATCTGTTTGCTGCCACTCATTTAAGATTTTTTTGGTGACAAGTAGTTTTGATTACAAGCTATCTTCCAGTTCATTTCTTCATTTAACATTATTAACTTACAAGTTGTTCCAGATGATTCTGAGAAGAGGAGAGGCAAAGCAGTTCAGGCAAGCCAAGAGGAACTTGCAGAATTGCTTAATGTCAGATTCTCTTTCATTTATGCATTACTGCCTCAAGTGTTGGATGGTTTGTTGCAGAATGCTCGTGTTGTGTTGAAGGGTATTGCAGCAAAGCTGGAAGAAAATATAGTTAGGGTTAATGCTTATGACACATGAAAACCTGAACAACTATTTGGCAGATAGCTGCAACATAAACATGAAAGGAATTTGTAATGTGGATATCCAATTTTATGATACCATTGTTATATGCTGATATATACTTCAAGGGTTTACTTTAAGTTGATATTGGGGAAATGGAATATGTATATTCCATGAAGCTTATTCCCTAATACAATGCCAAGGATTGCTGCATAATTCTAACACAGATTCTACATCATAAGGATCACTTTTTATCTCAATTTTAGGCCCTTTTCTACCAAATTGATATTCTATTTTAGCTTTCAGAGAGAGAAGCAGAAGTTTTCCATTTTCAGGTTCATTTAAATTCCATCTCTATATTATATGGCCATACTTATAAAAAAAAACCCCTCAATATGAGATGGGCACTGCAGCATAACATGAACAGGGGAAAAAAAATCTATGGAAGGCCATCAGTTGTTTTATTAGAAAGGAAATGCTGCCACTAGGGGTTCAGCATAACTTTTTTTTCAGTATTCAGCAATTTCTGCATCTTTATTTTATGGTTTGACTAAGTATAAGAGGCAGGAAATGAAATAAAAATGTTGGAAAAGATGTAAAGCTGACTTTAACAAGCAATTTCTGAATATAGTTATGCCCATAGAGCAAATCTTAACATGTTTGAAATCTCTTGTTAAATAATCACAAACGTTTTATATACACCGTCTACTACCACCATTGGCACTAACGAATAGAAGATTAAGTTCAGAAAGATATGTAGAAAAATTATGCTGGTCGTATAATGTATTAGAGGTAGAATTAGCATAGCTTGACTTTAAGGTGGAATATTTTTTGCTTGGCATCTTCATTAGAAATAGTACGAAACTGAATCCTACTAAAGCATGAAAAGCACAGAAATGGAGGTGGTATATAAACTAAGCTCCACTTGTTGCAAATACTTATACAGGTAGCTCTTGGCCTATGACCACAAATGAGCCCAAAATTTCTATTTTGGGCTAAGCAAGACAGTTTTGTCCCATTTTACCACCTTTCCTGCCAATTAAGTGAACTATAGCAGTTGTTAAGTTAGTTAACATGGTTGCAAGGCAATCTGTCTTCCCCATTGACTTTGCTTGTCAGGTTGTAAAAAGTGATCACATGACATCAGTACCCTCATAAATACATGCCAGTTGCCCAACAGCAGAATTTTGGTCACATGACCATGGAGATGTTACAATAGTACTAAATGTGAAGACCGGTCATAACTTTGAACAGTCACTAAAGGAATGGTTGTAAGTCAAGGACTACCTATACTAGTTGTCAACTTACAAGTTCTCTTAGCGACCGTTCGAAGTTACAATGGCACTGAAAAAAGTGAGTTATGATCTTTTTCACTTATGACTGTTGCAACGTCTCCAAGGTCATGTGATCAAGATATGGATGTTTGGCAACTGACTCATATGTATGACGGTTGCAGTGTCCTGGGGTCATGTATTCACCTTTTGCGACCTTTCGACAAGCAAAGTCAATGGGGAAGCCAGATTCTCTTAACTGCATAACGAATTTAAGAGCTGCAATGAGTTACTTAACAACTGAGGCGAGAAAGGTCGTAAAACAAATGCTTCCCTTGGCAACAGAAATGTTGGGCTCAATTTTGGTCGTAAAGTCGAGAACTACCTGCATAAAGCGCAACAGAGGCATGACCAGAGGGGGAAAAAAAGTGCTGGCTATAGAAAAAAACACAAGTCGTCGGCACAAGATTGATGGTCGATCACTTCCCTTCCGTTGGAAATTTTGCCGCAATGAGGCACGGCGTTTAACAAAGCGCGTCTGGAAATGGCTTCCACTCTCGGCTTTGTTTGCATGGTTGGTTGTTTGTTTGGTTTGGTTTTGCACATGAAGTTCAGGAACTCGCAACGCCTCTTGAAGGAAAAAGAGAACAAACCTCGGGCCCGCTGCGCGCACTCGCCTCCTTCCCCGGCGGATCCCGCGCTTCCCTCCCGGCGGGTCACGCTCCAAATGATGCAACGGAGACGGGCGCTGCGCCTTTAAAGGAGGGGGGGAAACTCCTCGGCTTGCCGCACATGCTCAGTTCTTCTTTGTGTAGTAGTTTCTTTCTAGAGCTCCCCTGCAAAGGCGGCGGAGAAGCTGGAGCGTTGCAATTCCAAAGACGGAAGAGAGCGAGAGACTTTCCTTTCGATTTTGAGGCCGCCAGAAACCGGGGCACGAACTTTCCCGGGGGCGGAAGGGAAACGCTCTCTTTTCACTTTCGGTTGGGGCTCAGAAGTGGGAAGGGACCTTTAGGGGCTCTCCATCCTTTCCAGGGCAGTTGCTCCAGCAACGAGAACCCTGAAGCGGAGTCTATTGCAGGCTGCGGGGCTTCCTCCAGACACGGGAGCTACCGCCGCCGTTCTTCTCCCTGGCCGAGGCGGGGCCTGCCTGGTAGTCCAAAAGAAAAAGGACGGATCTAATCAGACCGGCGGAGCGAGAGAG
>JANHFL010002085.1:0-27119 GCA_032468155.1 Oxyrhabdium leporinum | reverse complement strand
AAAGAAAGAAAGAAAGAAAGAAAGAAAGAAAGAAAGAAAGAAAGAAAGAAAGAAAGAAAGAAAGAAAGAAAGACTAGTTTTTCTGTCTGGGATGGAGGGCAAACTCGTTTCACCTTGTAAAAATGAAAACAAGGTTTTACTCATTTTCTTGTTAACTTATTAAAAATGGGTGGAGGAAGAGGTTTACTGGTTAAAGACACTTCATAATGAGATAAACAGTGCAGTAGGTCAGGAAAAAATTGCTACAGAGAACAAAAAAGTAGCTAGAGAAAAGAGAATTACTTTCATAGTGTGCAACTGGAATAGAAGTGAAGTATAGCAGGTGAACCAGAGAGTGCTGCTAGTGCTGCTATTGCAGAAAAATAAGAAAATTCCTTTTGGATTTGTAGCAAGAAAAGAATGTGGTGGTTGATTTTTCCATGGACCAGATACAGGTGGAGAAAAATATGGGCTGGCCCTATTGAAAAAGACTTAGTGGCAGCTTAGTTATATAGATCACACTTAAGCCAATCTGTACAAGAATTATGTCTACATTGTAAACGTGAATCTTTGAAATAAAACTTACATTAAAAAGTGCACTGTGCACTGATTTAAATTTTTAATTTTTTAAACACTGAAATATTGCCTTTATGCATTTTGACTGTGTTATTTTTATGGCAATCATTTCTAGAATTGATTTCCTGAGTTCTCTTATTTTAAATTGCATTGTATGGAAATCAGACATTTAAAAAAAAATCTAAATCATTTAGAAATTCAGCGTGCAAATATTTATATATCTCACTGTGTTTTGCTTTACACATTACATTGGAATGCAATTTTGCAACGCTTTTAAATTATGGTAAGAACTCAAGTGATTTGTTCAAGTCTTCAGCTTTTCATTGTTTATTAATAATACACATCTCTTATGTTTAAAATTCTGCAGTGGTCTTATAGTTCCAGAAGTGCATAGAAATGAAACTGTACCTGAAGTAGTAACTACATCTGGCTATGCATTGCTACACTTTTTTAGTGATGCTGCTTATAATCTAACGGGATTTAATATTTTTTACTCGTAAGTATTTCTTATCTGTTATGTTTCTGTTAATTAATTGGCAATGTATTTCTTTTAGTAAGTAAGACCTGAACCTTAAAACATTTGAAGTAAGCTTATGAAAACTTGATTTTGATAAAAATGTATGTAACACACATACAGCTTGAAAAATGTTAATGAAGAGGAATTCCATCAATAGTCAAGAGGTCTTTAAAGCAAGTTCTTTGTGGACCGGCTTGGAGTGTGTGTGGGAAGCTGGGCTGCATCAGCTGCAAAGGTTGGACACCACTGCTTTAAAGAATTCTTGACTATTAATGAAATTTCTTGCACGAGTGTTATAATTGCAAGCCACCCAAATTGTGATGAACTGGCTGTGGAGATACTGTGATGGTTGCAACTACAAGGACTGGTCATAAGTTTCCTTGTTCAGCACTGTCATATCTATGAATGGTCACTGAATGAGTGCTTGCTGAATAAGTACTACCTGTATTTGTTAGTGTGTGAAGTTATAGCTCAAAGAAGATAGATTGAAAAAATGTTTTATGAGTGAATTATCTCAGCATAATCTGTTTAAGAAAATGTATAGATTTTGAGTGTGTGTGTATATTGGTCTCTGTGTTTCTGTTTCTCTATTCATGTTCACAGTATGTACATACATACATACATACATACACATACATACATACATACATACATATATAAATAATCATTTGATCATTTGGCTGGACTGACCTTTCTAAATGGAGCAACTAGAAACAAATTTCTTGAATTTAAAGGCTACGTTTTTATAGAGTAAAGCATGATAGCATTGATCCATAGAAGGCTGAGAATTGTGCCCTTAATGCCCAGACTTCAAAAGTTGTAAAAGCAAACTTCATGTGAAAACTTTCTGATTTCTGATACTTTTTCATCCATATTCACTTCTCTTGGAATATTTTGCTCTTTTTACAAAACTGAAAAGTGAGATTTTATTTATTCATATAAATAAAATAGATTTTATTTATTTCATATTAACAGTCCATCTTTCTTGGAAATTAGATACATTTGGCTTTTAGCATATTGAATATAATTACTTTCATGCTTGTTCTGTGACTGATAAACAGAAAGCTCTCAAAGGCCAAAATAATTAGCTTTTCTGTTTGATTCTCGCCGCCCCCACATATTCATTATGTGAATATTATATTTTAGAAACCTAATACTAAAAAACAAATTGGGAAATCAAATCTTTATGCTGATCCTACTTATATTTCTTTTACTACAGTGGAATAGAAATGCCAAAGTCTTACAAAATTGGAATGATACAGAAGACTGTATTTTCAACCCGTTGTCCTTGACTTATTTCTTCATCATAGATGTGCTTTAGTATGTCGTATGCGAATATAATATTATGGAAGAATAAAAATACAGTGCATGACCATCGTATCACTGATTTCTGGTTTTGTTGCTTGGTAATTTTAAGTAATCTGAAGGCTGATGGAATTACTTAAATAAAATACTTGGATGTATAAATAATGACTATTGCTCTTTGGTGCTGCATCAACTCATTTCTTCTGATATTGTTCATTATAGAATTAATTCATGTCCGAATAACTGCTCAGGGCATGGGAAATGCACAACTAGTGGCTCAATACCAAGCCAAGTATATTGTGAGTGTGACAAGTATTGGAAAGGAGAAGCCTGTGATATCCCTTATTGTAAAACTAACTGTGGAAGTCCTGATCATGGCTACTGTGATTTGACAGGAGAGAAACTTTGTGTCTGCAATGATAGTTGGCAAGGTAAGTTAACATTTTTGCTAAAAACCTAAGGCATATATTTCATGGTACGTAAAACATGTGAGGCGTCTGTTCATTAGCATAGACTAAAATAGTAATGAATATACTACAGCTGGTTGTTTGTCTAATTTACCTTCTCTTAGCTGATGGCCCTCACTTCATCTATTGATCATTATCTCAGAACATTGCAAGTTTCTGGCTTCAAACCCAGATGTACCTAGATCAGGGGTGTCAAACTCGTGTCGTCACGGCAGCATCACTTGACGTATTGTGACTTTCTCCTCCTTCTCTAAGCCGGGCGTGGGTGTGGCTAGCACATGACGCATCCAGCCCGCGGGCCGTGAGTTTGACAGCCCTGTCTTACATGAACATTCCTTAGTTGTTATATTGAGGATTATACAGGTATTCTAATTTACTAATTCTGGGAGAATTTTGTGAATATCCTGGCATTATAATAGAACCTACAGATTGAACAAGCTACTTAGGCCATTGAATCCAACTTCCTATTCAGGATGGATGGATGGATGGATGGATGGATAGAATGAATTCTTTATTGGCCAAGTGTGACTGGAAACACAAAGAATTCATCTCCAGTGTGTAAGCTCTCAGTGCACATACAAACAACAAAGTGATAGGTCATATATCATAAATCATAGTTGCAATCATTAATCATAAGATACCATATAGCCTACTAAATGAATAAATCTCTTAGGCCTAAGACAGTGCTGTGGAAATTAGGTGTTCAGCAGAGTGATGGCACAGGGAGAAAACTATCTTTGTGTCTAATTGTTTTGGCATGAAATGCCATAGAGCAGAATCCAGAGGGGAAAAGTTGAAATAGTTTATGTCCAGGATGTGAGGGATCTGTAGATATTTTTTCAGCCCTCTGTCTGGTTCGTGAAGTGTGTAGGTCCTCAATGGAAGGCAAGCTGGTTGCAATTGTTTTATCTGCAGTTCTAACTATCCATTGAAGTTTGTACCTGTCCTGTTTGGATGCCATTTAAATATTGCCATTTAATTGTAATAACATCCAGCCAATCTTAGCTAGCTTGTTAATCAGAATGTCATGGGTGCTTTGTCAGAAATTTTACTGAAATCATGCTACTGAATTCCATATTATGATATGAAAAGTTACTCTATTAAAAATAAAATTAATTCAGTAGGGTTTGCTCTTGAGCATGCTGGGTTATCACTAATCTTTAAAAAATGCTTATATTTTTATGATCTTCTGGAATATTAATTGGTTTATTGCTTCCTTGGTCATCCTTTTTGATCTTAGAAACAATATTTCCCTTCTACCAGTCTTCTAGCTTTTCTCCAATTTTCTGAACTATAAGTTTTCAAATAATACTATTCAAATAGTGCTATTTAAAACAGACCTCAAATAACACTTGATATAATACATAAAATTTTAACTATTCCATCAAACCCCTAGAGATGCAATTCATATATAAATGTAAAAATAAATAAATAAATAAATACAATTCTGGAGATTTAAATTCATTTTGAGTGCATAGAGTTAGTTATTGTTTTTGTCAAGTTTCAATCCTGTCACTTCATGCTTTTCTTTCTTTTCTGTATTTGTAACAAATACAAATACCTTGCTGAGGGAAAGCACATATTAAAACAAAGTAGAAAAATAATGCAAAGCAAGTCTTCTTGAATTCTTTCCAAGCCTTTTACCAAGGGTGGCAAAGAAGATGTCTGTATTTTCTTTTGTGAAATGAACTAGTAGAGAGTACTTTCTCTACTACTTAGAGTAGTTGCATATGCATTGCCTCTATATGGCTTTTACTGTTCCGTTATGTTGTGTCTGTATATTTTTGCGTATATGCATGCACTGGAAAGCATAAAGCAGGCTTCATATACTCTGTTATGAATCTATGGACAGGTTCATACATAATGGAGTTTGGGTTTTGCCTGAGCATGATCTGTGAACTAAGCAAAGAGGACTTACGGTATAAAGAGGAGCAAATATAGTGGATTCTAGATTTCTAGAATTATAGGATTAATGACTTATATGGATAATGGTACAAAAGACCCTTGAAAATGTAAATTGTGTTGATGATAATCAGTTTCATACTTTGGAAGGAAATGGTACTTTGTATAAGCAAGTGTAACTGTTTTTGCTTTTTAAGGATGTAGTAATTTTAGATAGTGTAGTGACATTTATTGAAGTTAAAGATTTTTGGAGTCTAGAAATCATAAAATACTTTCTTGCCAACATTCATTACTGAATGAAAAGCTCTGTTTCAATTAAAAGCTAGTGAATATAAATTTGTATTTTTATTTCTGTTCAGGAATAAAAATGCAGGTTTCTAGGCCCTGTGAAATCAATTTATGGACTCCAGGTTAAGGACTCCTGCTTTACAAAATTTATATCAATATTTTCTTGGATTAGAAAGAATAAAAAGACATTGAGTAGTTTTGCCTTTAATACAAAATCATGAACTTTCAACCATTCCTAATTGTGAACAGCTGAATATCTATAGTTTCCAGATACAGCCTAGGAATATGGTATTCTTTAATAGTTCTAGAAATCAACAGGAATTGCAACCTAGTTAGCAATCTTATTATCATCTTCTTTTAAGAACCCCATAATCCCTTATGGGGTGGAGTCTGGGCATCTGAATGAAACTAGCAGAGTGTTTACTGGCCGGATGCCCTTCCTGTCGCCAATGCAGAGTTTTGTTCAGCAGATATATTCTCATTGTGCCCAGAGAGAGAAATACATGCCTCTACCTAGGATCGAACTCACAGTCTCCTGATTGTGAGGCGAGAGCTCCATCTCTAGGCCATCGCACTACTCCAGTTGGCAATCTTATTATGCCAGCAGAAAAATGATTAAATAGCTAATTATATTTGAAAATGTTTATGAAAGCTTATTTCTCTGTTTCTAGTAGGGACATGTGATGAACATATTCTGTCTTAGCACTTCTTGTGTGAGAGGTAGCATGTTCTCTTTTGAGCTTTACAAGTTGGAGAAAATATGTGGTATGCCGTATGAAGTAATGAGGAAGACAAATCTGCTCCTGTCATATTATTTGCTGCTTAGAAAGGGGAAACAATTTACAGATTTCCTTTAATGAGTGATTCACAAACATCTTCCATCAAAATGAAGTGTTCCTCTGATGCTCATATGGCTCTCGAAACTAGGTAGTAGCTGGGTTCATCAGCTCACAAAGCACTAATACAGTTTTATTTGGTTTTGTCTAAACAAACCAGCCAATAGACATTGTTTAAAATAGCTGATTTTGATTTATGTTTGTATGAATCCAGCACTGCTAGCATTCATAAGGGGATTGCTATTGGAAAGAAGGCATAATAAGAGAAAACATACCCTATGGATAAGTTCACACAGTGGAATTTGGGTTTGCCTGAGCATGATCTGATCTGAACACAGCTTTTGTGATTTGTAAACTATGGTCAATACCTTAGCTCACATTATAAAGTCATCACTTTCTTTCCCACATTGGCACCTGGGAAAGCTACTTATGTTCTCCTTATACCTTGCTATTTGAAGGGAATCCTTTACAGTTTGAAAGGGAATTGGAAGGAATTGGTAAGCATGTTCCAGAATTACTATCAAGGATTTATTTCCTTTTTATGAGGCTGGGCTTTTTTTATTTTTGGGCACGGTTTTTGGTAATGACCTTTGTGTGTGTGTGTAGGAAAACACTTTCTAGAATCCTTCATGCACACTATTTGAGTAATGTTTACTCATTAGATTGATATTGAAGATCTTGGATGCTTGTAACTAATCAATTGATTTATTTTATATTTAAGTGTTACACTGTATTTTAAATGAACCACATTTGAGCTGATGGAAATTTGACATACTGAAGATAAATGCATTTCAACTCTCAGTTCTGCAAACTGATATAAACACAAAACTATTTCAGAAAAATAGACTTCATGAAATAATGGATCAAAGAGATTTGCTCGAGTCAGTCAAAATAAGTTTTGGAACCAAAACGCCCCCAATATAATGAATAGGTACCATGTTCATAAGAACACCACAGGATGTTAAAGATTTAGTCATCAGCTACTTCTTTTCCTCATTCTTTACCTAGGATTTTTTATCTTCTCTCTTTTATTTGGGAAAAGGACATTTAATGCTTTCTTTCCCAGCTCATTTTTCTCCTTCACCCTGCTATGGCTATGTCTTAAAGGAAAAAAAATGGCATCATTGGCATTGCAATTATTATACTGAGGTATGATTTTACTGGTATAATTCAGTAAATTAATTGCCTTGACCACAATTTGAACTGTGGTTTATAGAAAGTTAAGAGAAACATAGCAAGTTGTCTGGAAGTGTAGATTCATTCCCTTTTGTCTTCTAGATAGATAACTGTTTTCACACTGCTTTGTGACATTTATTGTTATTTCATTGCTTTGAAGGTTGAATGAAAAGTAATGCTTCCATCTCCATAATGTTAGTTTAAATAGGTATATTTTAATAAAGAAACAGGAAAATAATCCTTGAAATAAGCTATTTTGTTACTGCATTTACTTCTCCACGTAATCACCACCATTTGCTACATGCTTCTTCCAACAATGGACAAGCTTCTTAAAGCTGTCACAAAAGAATTCCACACTTTGTCTCTTCAACCAGGTTCCTGACAGTTTTTTTCACCTCCTCATTTGGGTGAAACAAATCCCATGAAGATATTCCCTCAGTGTTGGGAGAAGGTAGAAGTCAGATGATGCCAAGTGTGAACTGTATGATGGATGGGGTAAGACAATGAGATCCAACTTCACACTTGCCTCTTGGGTGGCTCATGAGGTATGAGGCCTAGAGTTGTGGTGTTGCAGCAAAATTTACTTTTTTTGTTATTCCAAACTCTACTTAATTATTTAAAATTTAATTATTTAAAATTTCTGGTGTTGCAAAGTAGCACTTAGGCAGGTTCAAAAAAATATGTGTGAATAACATCATATATGATCTCAAAAAATGTAAGCCTAAGTCTTCCTGCTGAAAACTAGGTTTTGAATTTTATTCTGCAGGTGAAACTTTGTGATAATATTCCATGGACTTGTTTCCAAGTCAGTGATGAAGCCATGTTTCATCAGCTGTCATTTCTTCATGTGAAGCTGTGAAGAAATTTATTACCTTCGTTCTTGTACAGTGACAAATGCTGGCAAATGTCAACTCCTGACATTTTTCTTTTTGCCATCAATGTTTGAGGAACCCATCTTGAATAAACCTTCCAGTATTTAGAAACATCAGTTATGTGACCCATGTGTTCGTGTGAAATGCCAAGTTCGATGGTAGCTTCTCAGTGTCTATCAATTGTCCATAAATACTTCATCAACCTTTCTGATGTGAAATTTGTGCTGTTTCAGGTTGTCCACTTTATCAATTTGTGATGTTTATCACAAATTTACTCTTCCCACTTCAGTTGTTTGGCACAGTGATGCACAGTATTAATATCAAAACAATTATAAATAATCTGCATTCAGTAGTGAGTTTCAATCAGAGGGATTTCTTTGGCAGTCAAAAATTTCAATCACAGTGTAATGCTTAAACTGCAGCAATGAGTATATCATTGCTTCACCTTTGCTTACAGCAAATTCCTGCCAACTGAAGGAAAGAACTAACGTGAAAGAACATATCAGAGCTTCTAATACATCAATATTGTCTTCTGCTTTAGACTTACAACATTGAATTACTTTTTATTCAACCTTCATATATTTAATAATCTAAAATTTGAAAGAGAGTTTGCTGTATTATGATTGTAGCTGCTAACTTCATCATTAATCAAAAATGGTATTAATAGAATCTTATTGTAAAATTATTTATACCCCTGTGGAGTTGGCAGTATCACAATTATTCATGAATTGCTATTTATTTCATTTTACAGACATTTGTAAAACAATTATTTTATTCTTACTATCGCTCTCTGACAATTTTTCAGGTATCTTGTATTTTTTTCTATTTGCAGATTGAGATGAACTGGTGACAATAAAAATGGGAACTGTTAACATCTGTTCTTTTTTTAAAAAACAAACCCCGTCCTTTGTGGCATGCTAAGATTAATTGCAACTTCCACTGAAAAAGAAAGGGAAATTCCATTCCTGAGATCTTGAGCAGAAAGGAGAGGAAGAGACATCCTAGTGTGTATTATTTCTGTTAAATCCATTTGAAAAATGGGTGGAAGTAGAGAGAATAATACAAAATGTTTAGTTTCTTACAAGTAAGGAGAAGAAGGGGGAGGGATGCTCATGGCATCTCCAGACACATGAGAGAAGGAAAAGGAGATACCAGGAGGAAGATGGTGTATAGTCTAAAGTTGGCAAATTATAATTAGAGTCTGGAGCGAGACAAGACATTCCAGGGATACACACTGTAGCAAAAGGTCTGAAGCTGCAGCATTTAAGCTTGAAGTATATAAATACAGCTAGTTTCCTAGATTTCTAGTTTGTATCCCTGGAATATGTTATCTGGAAGTAACTGATCTTTATCATTACCAGAGGTTCTTTTGCATTAAAAGCAGTGTATATAACAGAGCTTCTTCCACTGCTAAATTTATGAATAAATAATTTTGTTCCCACAAAAAGATTTTTGCATGCTCTGACACACTATTTTATAATGGGTATTTTTTTGTCTTTTAAGTTTTGGCCAGTCTGATGCTAATCTGTGAGTGAAACAAAATAGCTTTCCGTTATGAAATTGCTAAGGCCACCTAGTCAAGCATGTTTGGAAAATGTGAATCTTGCTGACACAGAACTCCTGTCCAGCAATTCTATTGTATATGATCATTTGCTTTAAGGTATACGTGTATGTATTTGCTTTAAGGACAAAAACCAAGTTGGAGCGTGCCTTCAAGGCAGCACTGACTAGCCCAAGATCCTGGTTTCTGGCCTGCTATCTTAACCTTCAAACTCTTTTGAAGTTGGTTTTCATAGAAGGAATAAAACCAAAACTTTCTTTGGAATGACTTTTTTTTGCAAACGTTTCAGTCAGATTTAATCTTAAGTATATTTAATGTATTTTATTTATCTTATACAAAGTCAATTTGATGTAGTGGTTAAGGTACCAGGCTAGAAGTAAGAAGACCGAGTTCTAGTCCTGCTTGAGGCACAAAGCCAGTTGGGTGTCCTTGGGCAGTCACTTTCTCTCAATTCAAGATGGAATTACAAACCACTTCTAAAATCTTGCCGAGAAAACTACAGGGACTTGTCTAAGTTGTTGCCAGGAGTTATCACTGACTCATAGGAACAAAACAAAATCAAGTCATAAATATCTTAAAAGCTAGCAGTGAAAGGGGCCTGACAAACTATGGCAAAGTATTCCAAAATTTAGATACTTATGGAGTGCATAAGGTTTTCTAACCAACCTAGTATTCATTAAAAAAGGGCAAGAGAAGAAGGTTGAGATTTGGGTGAATTATAGTGGCATGAGGACAAAGTGTAAAAGAAAACAGTAAGGATAACAATTAAGTAAAGCTTAGTGTTAGTAGATCGAACCAGAATAGAAAGTGGTTTTAAATATAGTGTGAATTAAATATAGTGTGAAGAGAGATCAGGAGAAATGGAGGGAATAAATTAGAGCTGTCTGTACAAGTACATGCACTGTGATTGTTGCAATAGATAATTAAAGCAATGCATCTCAGGACAAGAAGTTAAATTTTAATGCTTAATTGCATTTCAGATATTTCTTTAAAATATTTATAAAGACAGAAAATTTTATCATTAAAACATTTTAGTTTTTAATACCTGCTTTTTAAAAAAAATGAAATATACAAAGTTGTGCAAACTTCAAATCTATTCATTGTTAGCATAACTGTTCATGGTTACACCAATTCCTTTGGTTCAGATTATAAAGAGTTTATTTAGTATTCTAATATATCTTTTTAAACAATTGTGACCTCTGGTGGATATAGTGAAATGAACATCTGCAATGATAATCAAAGTTAAGCGTGAAAAAGTATTCTTGTTCAAGCTATTTCTAAAATATCATTTTAAAATAAATTCTAGTACAACTGTAATTACTGAATTATTAATATTTCAGCTACAGATTTGTATAAATTTCAGTAATGTTCAATCTGCAAATTCTAGTATTACTGTGTCACATATACTAAAGAAGAACTGGAAAATGCAGCCTATTGTACGTTAGTCATAATGATATACAGTATCATTTAGGCACAAGCTTAGCTCTTTTAGCAGTGGAAAGACATTTGACATTCTTTATTATTATTAAGAAACTTTGTTCCATCAATATTCAAAATATTCAATATTCAAATATTCCGTCAATTCAAATATACCAAAGCGAAGTGTTTAAAAATACAGTGATAAACCATATCTCTAATTCAGATTAGCAGAAATATTGCATTTTCAGTCTTAGAATTGTGGTTTATCGAAGTATAATGTAATGATATAAAATGGCTAGAGCCTTTAAAAATTAGTCCTGTCTAAATTTACACCAAATTAGTTCCAGGTTAGTTTATAAGAGGTAGCCATTAAGTAAAAATGTTTTTCAGACAATGAATAATCAATTCAGTCTGTCATTGTTTAATTATACCAATTTTTCTTTTGCACTTACACTGTCTTGCTTGGAAAATTGCTTGGAGATCAATTTTGTAGATGACACAATATTTAAATATGGTAATTAAATCTATGTTGTCCTGTATAATTACTCTAGAAGTATGATACTATTCAGTAGGATGCAGAAATTCAGGTTTGAAAGCTAAAATATAATTTGAAAGCACTTGTCAGGGACATTTAAAGCCTATGCCCTTTTCTTGTCTCTTGTCCTCCATGAATGATTCTGAGCAACATGGCTTTAATTTAAGGCATTCACAATCTGTGTAACATGTGTCTCTTATATGGGCTCCATATCAGATTTTCTATTTGAATATGGATCTCTATCCATCTGTATCCATCACTATGAATCGGGATTCAATCAACATGTTTCTTTTTATAATAGGCTTGATCAGGGCAAATGTCTGTTATCCCTGGTATGTCATTGAAGGTACTGGAATAAATAATGGTACTCGTAGTCACATTTCACAATCTGGAATTTATAGGAAAAATTGGAAAGTTGGTGCTTTGTGATGCTTTTACTATTTAGAATCAAAATTCTGTAACAGGATTCAGGTATCAAATACTGAGTATTCCCTTATATATTTTCCTAACAGGCTTATTAACAAAGTAGTATGGAATGTTGAAATTGGTAGTTTGTAAAATAACTTACAGTAGATATCTTCAGATTTACAAGCTGTGATATGTGCTTGTCCTAATTCTCTTCTTTTGGCTAGGATATATGTGCAGAGGTTTAATCCCCCTTCTGTACCTTAAACTCCTGGTTCAGGGATACAAATTTAATTAGATTATAATTGTTTATAAAATTGTGTGGTGATAAATATCACATTAGCAGCAATAAAAGAAGTTGCTACTGTATGTTATGGTATAAGAGCTTACATATCTCCAATGTATTAAACCCTATCTCTCTCTCTGTGTGTGTGTGTGTGTATGCGTGTGAGTGTGTCTGCGTATGTGCGCGCTTTTTGATATCAGGAGCTATCCAGAGTACTGGAGCAAGAAAACCAGCATTTATATTTCCTGTGAATGTAAAGAGCAGATAAATGCTCAATGTAGATGTTGACTTTTGCATTCTGATAATTCACTGTTATTAATTAATTAATATTGAGACAATTTGCAGTCTTCTTTATTGCAGGCAACGAACCTGCATACCACCAGTATTACCACGCTCATCATTCAAAGGCCATCTCAAAGACGATAGAATACCTAGATCAGATTGGGGTTAATTGTAGGGAGGATGATTTATTATGAAGTTTTGTTTTTGTTTTTGTTTCTATTCATTTTTGTATTTGATATATTTGATATGGTCAATTGATTCTATAAAGTTTTCTTCTAAAATTTAATACTGAGTGAAATAAATTTGAGGAATGAATAAGTAATGTGTAAGTTTTAAGCAGGTATACTTTTTTAATTAAGCAGATATGAATTCTTATTGTGTATGTTTTACTTGGTATTTCTATAATTATTTTGAAGATTATTCCTGTTGATTTACAATTTGTAAATAATTTGTTAATTTTAACAAAATAGCAAGAAGTACTATGAAAAAAACCACATTTTCAAACAGCTTTTTTCTGGTAGGACATTTGAAGATAAAGTGGATCTTTATATTCAGTCCTGCCAAATTTCATACAAATGTATGAGAGGTTTCAATCTTTAAAACTGGCTTTATTTTTAATGCATGGCATGCTTACTTGGATAAAAGTTAGCAAAATTACTGCAATAATTGTACCTAATATGTGGGGAATATCTATTACATATTGAGGAATTTGGAGACAAAGAGAATGTGTTGATAATAACTGTGAATGCATAAAGTTGTGTGGGTAAATAGTCTGGGAATGCCACAATCTTAATGGAGCCTACTGAAAATAAACAAATCATGTGGAACATTCTTTTATTATAAAAATAAAATAATCAAAGAAATTGCTTGTCAAAAGGCATCTAGACCCACTTCAGAGTGTTGGCTTGTTGAAAGTTCTGCCTACTTTGAGGTTAATAGGGATACATCTGTGAAAGATCCCACAGTGTGAAATACATGTACCCAGAAGTACATGTAGTTCCCACTTGCTGCATCTTCATAAACAAAATGATTTCATAGGAAGGTGCTTTCAGTCCCAGCTGATAGGTGTGGGTGCCTATCTTGTATTTTATCCTACATGTTAACTTTGCTTTATTTTTGTTGGTTTTGAAAAATAATTTTGATTTAGTTATGTTTTTCATTTTGTTTGGTGTTGTAAATAGTCCAGGATTCTTTTGGACCGGGTTTAGTTATAATTGCTTTAAAATAAAATGAAGAAACTCAAATATAAATAGGTCAGGGAGTTTTTAAAATTCCAAATGAATTGGGGTTTGTTTGTTGTTGACTAAATTATAGAGTACAGTAGTTTTATGTGTAATGTACTCTCATAATTACTGTGCTGAATCAGATTACAATGAAACTGATGAATTATAGGGGGGGAAATAATATTTTAAAGGTGAATATATTTTTCTTGTACATAATTGTGTGTGTGTTTTACCACTTGGTGTCACTGTTCTTCACAATCTTCTTCCATAAGTTAAAAGTAATAGAAAAACATATCTTCTGTATGCCTTTAAAATCTTCTTTTAAATATATGAACGTATTTACAGTAAAAATAAAATTTGTCATCTTAGAAACTAAACTAAATTTAAACTAAACTGCCATTTAAAATACATGAGTATGCAATTTGTTGAATTTTTAGAATATATGCATTAAGTATTCTACAATATATGAGGTTGGGTCACTTTATATATTGTACTATCTCAGTTATAATTACTATCAAAATTGTTGTGTTTGAATTAATAAGAGTATATCCCAGGTATGATTTCCTCTCCCTCTGTATTTTAAACAGGTCCTGATTGTTCTTTGAATGTCCCCTCAATGGAATCATATTGGATTCTGCCTAATGTGAAGCCATTTAGTCCATCTGTGAGCAGGGCTTCCCATAAGGCAGTTCTTCATGGAAAGTTTATGTGGGTAATTGGTGGATATGCATTTAATTACAGTACCTTCCAGATGGTATTAAAGTAAGTTATTTCTTTTCTTAATTCTGTTTGAATTTTGTGTAAATTTGTTGAAATTTAATGAAGAACACCCCTCTCTCTTTGCCTCCCTTGCTTTCTTGCTGCCTCATGGTTCAGACCTTCCAGAAAGAGAGATAATTGAAAGTGTTGTGGATTAATGGACTAAATTGGGGAGGGCTTGAGGGGGGGAACAAGGTGTTCCTTTAGGATGGCAGGGCTGTCTGCTTTTATATTTGGTTTACTCTCATTAATTAAAAAAGTTTCAGAGCTCACTTAAAGGATGCAAAACTCTGCAGTATTACTATTGTCCTTTTCTCTCCTCAAGGAAGTAAAAATTGCAGAAATCCAGGGATTCGTTCATTATGGATGTGTGTGTGTGTGTCCGTGTCCAAATATAGCAAGACATGATTTATTCCATTTATTCCATTTTGAAGTTTGCCTCATTTGTAAGATTTTCTGATTCAGTCAGACTACAATATTGGAAGAAATATCTGTGCATGTGCAAAAGTATTTTTGTAGATAAATGCCCATTTTATCTCTAAAATTCACTTCTTTGAATTTCACTGAGATAGGCCTGAAAAAGAAAACTCTATTCTCCATTGTTCCCAGCCTAAGAAACGTCTTTGGGAGCTACATTTTAGCTGCATTTTCTTATTTTTAAAATTATCTATAAAGTGGCATTTCGTCCGCCACGTTTTTAATTAGAAAATTGTAGTATTCATTTTAATGTATGTCTTCATATTTTAGATTTTGTTTTTTTAAATTTTGCATACTTGATTAACAAATATGATAATTGTGCTGTGCTTAAAGTCTTGGGCCTTTTGGGAGGGATACTAAATATCTTTAATTTCAGTGAAAACCAACTTGGGCTGCTGGCATTGCCAATGCTTTCATACAACTGATGATATTTTTTGACACAGGTTTCATGAAACCCACGAAACTACACCCACAAAATAAATTTCTGAAACTTTCAGAAAATGTTCACTTCTTCATTAAAGATAAGCCATAAGCCCGCTGAGAAAAACACTCAATAATCAATTGAAAATCTTGTTTGAAAATTTATTCATTTTTAAAAATGTTTTATTGGTGAAAAATATTGGTGGAACAAGAAAAAGTTGCAAAAAGTAATTTCTAATATATTATATTTATTAGATGTTATATGGCATATCAGGAAGAAACAGAAAATATTTTAATTTGTAAGCATATATAAGTCTATAATTTTGCTTCTAGGTAATACACTATTTATTTATTCATTTACTTTTTAGCTATAATTTGGAAAGCAGCATTTGGAATGTGGTGCCTATATTGAAAGGACCCCTTCAGAGATATGGACACACTATTGCTTTATATCAGGTTTGTTTGTACATCAGAATTAAATTTGAAAGGTTCTTTTCCTCCTCCTCCTCTCATTCTAACTCTTTCAGCTCAACTTATTCTTATAATGTTCTATATGACATACTAAAGTAACACTGTTTTGAAGGTTTCTGTATTTTAGAATTCTGAATCAAGGGTACTTTTTTCTCATTTCATTTTAGAATAAATCACCATTCCATAAAATAACAGTGCAGTTATGACACATTTTCTGACTTAAGTGGGCAATTCTGAATTTTATTACTAAGGAATAAGCCTCATTGGACACAAAATAACTTCTCTTTCTTCTTTCTTTCATTCAATGCTGATAAAAAATGCAAAATAAGAACCCTGCAGATTATAATTCCTAAAATATAGAATACAAAGTGAATCTATCCTTCTTGATCCTATTGGATAGCAGATAGGCACTGGGAGTAGGCAGTCCCATAGACAAACTCTGAGCTGTGTGCTATCTAGCCCTTTGAATTACACCTGGAAGTCAGCCAACAACCAGTGCAGTTCTAGTAGAAGTTTTATTTTGGAGAACTTGGCATGTATGTCACTGATTGAGCAACTGTATTGTGGAACTGGTAAATTTCCTAGATGGGTAGGTCCCTTAGTACGGATTTGAAGCATTCTGTTTACTTGCCACATGCTTTACTTCAATTGTGTACTATTCTTGGTGCATTTAGTACCAACTTGCAACAAAGAATTCACTCAAAAGCCTGTTTATTTTTACATGTACATTTTTGAAATGAATGAACTATAATAAAGCTTTTTTTCCTGCCATTCTCATTGATAAATATTGTCCTCTTGATTGCATTCATTGTCAGCCTTGTGAGGTAGATCGGACAGGAAGAATGACTAGCTGAGCTAATTCTACTTTATTGTGAGATTACATTATTAAGTCTTGCAAATCTAAAAGTACATTTCATCCCCATTCCCTTTAAAGTCCAAAAAATGGTTCCTTCTGAGCTGTTCACATTCATGCTACAGGCTAAATTGCCTTTTCTTCTCCCTGTCTCTAGGATGATTCCCACATACTGTTACATTCATTGTGAATATAACATTTTTCCATACCTCGGTATCTCTTTCAGTGTAAATGGAATCCTTTGATCCCACTGTCCTGCAAACTTTATTCTATCAAAAAATAATCCACGTGTTCCCCCATATTAATCATTCTAGAATTATACCTCCTTTTAACAAAATTTCTCCATATATGGACAGTGAGCTAATTGAGATTAACACCTTTCCAAAAGACCCATCTGTCTCCAAAACTCTTATTGACCTTTAATGCAGATTAGGTTTCTGTGAATAAATGTAGGTTAATGTTAATCAATGTACTATGAAAGGCTTTAGATAATTATATATAAAAAAGATATGAGACTATTTAGTTGTTAACAGTAAAAATAGAATATTGATTTATATAGCTATCATTGTATATATTGCTGAATGATCTGAAGTTCTTCAAAAAAAAATTCTGGTACTGTTGACAGTGTTGATCACCTGCTGGAAAAGAGGATGGTGGATGCAAATAATTACCCTTATCAAATTGTCATTATTTTCAGC
Organism: Oxyrhabdium leporinum; assembly: GCA_032468155.1. Lineage (NCBI taxonomy): Eukaryota > Metazoa > Chordata > Lepidosauria > Squamata > Cyclocoridae > Oxyrhabdium > Oxyrhabdium leporinum. Next base: position 9,812 of record JANHFL010002085.1, on the reverse strand, counting down.
AAGTAGAATTAGTCCTGTCAGAACAGATAGCACCATCTGTTTATTGTCCATATGGCAGCCTAGTATAGCTCTTCATGTGCTATTAGGTATTAAATGCAGTTTTTCCATTGTTTGGATTCTTTTCGTCACAGTTCTGTGTTGAAATCCTGGAAGAAAATATAAACGTCTGGATTTTTTACAATTCTTCAAAAGGGAAACAACATTTCCATTCTGTTTCTGAATGGAAAACACTGCAGAATAATCTAGACTCAAACCAAAAGTGGATTTTTTAATAAAATATTTTAGATATTTTTCTAATCTGGCAAGTTTAAATTTAGATTTAAATTTAAATTTTGATGCGCAAGAATAGTTGGTTTAAATTGTTTAAAAACATTTAATATGGGTTTAAAAGAATTGTTGCAGTGAGCATAGTGTTTCTTTAAATTGGAATTTCTTTGGGAGTTGGAGACTGATGGTATGATTTCCAGTCATCTGCTACTCATCAACATAAAATCTAATGATGCACAGTTAGGACAGTTAGACAGAAGAGAAGATTACCTAATCAATAATTTTGTCTGCTTATATTACTCTTTTGGCTCTCTGGAGTTTGAACGTGATTCTAAGAAGCAATGACCTCTGGAAAAACCCAGCAATAAGACTGTTAGTTCTAAGCATTTTCAGATGTGAAAAGAAAAGGATAGTATAGAAACGAAGGATTATTTGTCAAAATGCTCTTATCATAATTTTTACAGGTTTATAATTTACCCACCAATATTTAAAAAGTAAAGTAAATCTGAATGTATTCAATTGTAATTAACAGAAGATATTCAAATTGTAATATGTTGATACTAAAATGAAACTACAGGCAGTCCTCATTTAACAAACCAAATTGGAACATGAACTCTACCCCTAAGTGAAGTGGTTGCTGTGTGGAAACCATAGGATTGCAACTATCATTTCCAACTGGAAAAAGATAAAGTTTCATACCTTTGGCTTTTGTTTTGCTCCCTAACTACTCCTTTCCCTTTAGGCATCTTTGAGTACAGGTAAACCCCAATTTACAGCAGTTCATTTAGTGACCATTTGAAGTTACAATGCCACTGAAAAAAGTGACTTAACACTTTTTTTAACACTTTTTTTAAACATTTTTAAAACTTATGACCTTTGCAGCATCCTCATGGTCACATGATAAAAATTTGGATGATTGGCAAGTGACTCATATTTATGATGATTGCAGTGTTCTATGGTTATGTGGTATCCTTTTGAGATTTCTGACAAGCAAAGTCAATGGGGAAGCCAGATTTACTTAACAGCTGCAATGATTTACTTAGGAATTGTGGCAAGAAAGATTGTAAAATGGGGCAAAATTCACTTTAAAATGTTTCACTTAGCAGCATAAATATTGGCCTCAATTGTGGTTGTAAGTTGAGGACTACCTGTACCTGTTTATTGCCCCAGGCTGCCGCACAACTGCATTGTTTTCAAAGTCTAGAACAGCATACTGCTTATTTCCTTCAAATCCCTTCCTCTCTCATCTTTCTCCTTTGCAAAAGGAGAAAAAAGAAAAAAAACCTACATAGATCATTAAGGGATGTGGCAAAAGTAGTAAATGGTCCTACCTAAAGTTACTTTAGCCTAAAGTTATTTTTCAGCATTGTTGTAACTTTTTAATTCAACTTGAAGGAGTAATTGGTAAGCAACAGGTACCTCTTGCCTTTGTATCTTACTACTGTTTGGCATTGTAGAGATTGAACAGAAGTAGATATCAGGACATGACTTTAAAAGAGTAATTTTAGACTTGTAGAGAACATACATTTATGGTGGTTCAAAACTTATTTTTAATTTACCAAAAGATTTTGCAATGATTGTAATATGCATTGAGGGAAAACAATAATATCAAAATACTAATGGCAATCATGTAATGTGAAGAAAACAAGGATTACTCTAGCTCTGGGGAGAGGGGAGTTCTTGCCAGTTCAAAATAGCAGTAGTACACAGAAGATAGAATAAGAATAAGAATCCTAGGTCATAAGGAAGCTAGGAATAATTTGACTTAAAAAGTTCATTTAAGGCATCATGTAAGGCTGCTTTTTGTAATTGGAATACAGGACAATAGCCTAGTATTGTCTGAAAGTATTCAAGTAAAAAAAGACCCACTATTTCCCACCCAAAAGTTATTCTGGATAGGAACTGAACAATAGTTGAAACTCAGTGAGGTAAGGCTAGGAAAAAAGGCTAGGAAAAAAGACTAGAAAAAAGTAGAATATTGAAATGTGGCATTATGCAGCTACAGTAATATTACAATATTTGCAGAACCAATAATCTACTCTGAAATTCATACATACGAATTGCTAGAAAGTATTTACAATGGAAACTGCATAGAGTTCATTTGTAATTTATGGTTTTTAAAAAAGGTAAATTTATCACTGCTCATTGGTCATTATACCTTTTCTTTTGTATAGTAAATTCTTGGTGAAAAAAGGTGGGTATTTCCCCCCCAAAAAAAATTCACAGAAATAAGATCCAATAGTATAAGAATGTAGTATAAACTAATATTATATGCCCATGTTATTTCCAATATATTCTGAAGTTTAACTAATGATCACTTTCCCTTCTTTAAAACAGGATGACATTTACATGTATGGAGGAAAAATTGAAACAAATACTGGTAACGTCACTGATGAATTATGGATTTTCAATATACCAAGTCAGACCTGGAGCCTCCGAATTCCAGCAGTGCTTGTTCATGGCCAGCAATATGCAGTTGAGGGTCACTCAGCACACATAGTGGAACTTGACAGCAGGGATGTTATCATGCTTGTAATTTTTGGTTACTCTGTAATATATGGCTATACAAGCAGCGTTCAAGAGTATTATACCAGTAAGTTGCCTTTTCATTTTTTGAATTGCTTTATTAAAACTTCAGGATGTGAACTGAGACAAGGGAGAATAATAGATAAACTGTACTTATACTTACCACCTGGTATTTTTTTAACCTATCATAGATGGACATTATTCAGTTTGGATAGGAATTCTAGTATGGGAAATACAGTAATGAGGGTTTTAAATACTTATTTTCTGTTAATATGGACCATCGTTCTTGTTTTTTAAAATATGTACTAAGAAAAAATTGAAGTTTAATTTTAATAAAACACGGTAACAGCTATATTAACTTGAAAACAAAAGAAAAAGAAGAAAGAAAAAAGTATAAACTTCCACATAGGAAATGCCCTTTTTAAGACAACTTTGAAAAAAACCAATTGCAATATTGTAAATAAAAAAATATTAAACATGTTTATATTAAATAGTACCTATTACAATTTTCTAAAGAAGTTGCTGCCACAGAATCTCTTAGTTTCAATTGGAGTATTAGTGAAACCAAACCTTTACAGTCTGAATCTGGTTTTCTATGCTGGTTTATATAATTTTATATTGAGAGGGAGAGAAAAAATCAGTAGTTTAAACACGGTTATGGTCTAATATCAATTTCCTTTTCTGACCAGCTGTCCCGCAAGTATCAGTGGGGGATGTACTAGTTGTGAGTAATAGATGAAAGTTGCTTGATTGCGGCATATAAGTTTAATAAATAAATACTGATGTATGGATGTTCGCTTCTGGATCATAGGACAAAGCTGTATATTTTATACATTTTTAAACAATTACACATAACTAGTTGTGATATAGATATAAATGTTAATTTTAGAAATTACATGAAAAAGATATCTTTGATGTAAAATGAAGTAGCTTTTCACAAAGTAGCTTAGAATTAACCTCTGTGAATAAGATATAAGCAGGCACTTTCAGAAGACAATTGTGGGAAAAAGCCCGTTCAGAATAACTGCCTTAAAAGTAAATACTTTGCAAGTCGTGGAAAATCCTGCATACAATCTATTTTTGGAAAGATATGCTTAATATTACTGACATTAGCATACTTGATTCTAACTCCTTAACTTTAAAATAAATTATTCAGTTTTGAATACCCTTTATTTTAATATCATTTAAAATCATTTTTGAAGATATAAATTGTGCTTTTATGAATAACTAATAATACCATGCAATTTTGAACTCTGCAGTTTCACTACAATCCAGCAGAATGCACTACTGTTTCAATTTTGCTCACTTTTGAGCTTAAAAAAAAATCAGTAATTTACTTTTTTTTTCTAGACTTTTTTTTTTAGTTGTAACAATACTGAAGTGCATTCTTCTGTATTATATAATGCAGACATAAAGAACTGAATTTCTTTATAAAGTTCTGTGGTATTTATCATTTTGTAATTAAGCTGAGACAAAAATAAATAAATAAATAAATAGGATCTAACAAGGTAAATTATTGGAAAAAAGCAACATCAGAAGATTCCTAATAAAACAGACCAGAGTTTCATATAATTGAGTATCTTGCTTCCCTCCAGGGGCCAAATTAGATGCCTTTGGAGTGCCCATAAACATACCATAATAACTTTCTTCTACTGTTGTTCTTCTAGCATCTGTTATTCACCTGGGTACTATCTCTGAAAATGAAGATTCACTTTATCCATCAAGAATAACATCTGTGATATGTATTTATCATGCTTTTAAGAGACAAGCTGCATATTAGGTTAAAGACATAGACGGCAGCCATGAATCTATCCATCTTTTTCTGGTTTGCGTATGTGAGAAAAAAAGTGAAAATGTGATATTTGCACTGAGAGGCTTATCTGTGCAAAGAGATTATGCCTACTCGGCTATGATTTTAAGATAATTCCCCTATCTCCAATTTATGGAACTGAAAAAAAATGTCTCTAGTCATGCCCACAGTGGTAAATTGGGGAAATGATTGATTATACTGTAGCTGGGAAAGGAAGCCTTAACATTGTGGAAATAACAACTGATTTTTTAGTTGTTAAAAGAAAAAAAACCCACAAAAAGTTCTTGTTGCACTTTTAATGTAATACATAGGTGAAAAACACACAGCTTCTTTTTATTTTCTTTTTATAGGTCTTATAGCCCATCCAACTATGAATACTAAAAACTCATAGCTTTATTTGCAGTGATTTTCAAGTATAGAATAAGCCCTTAGTAATATTTCTGAGATAAATTTTGCTGTGTTTGTGTTAAATGATGAATTGTATTATTAAGAGAAAAATATGATGCACAACATCTACTGTTAATACTAGTGCGATGTATAATTTCCAATAATGTTAATATTAGATGCATTTTTTTTGTGAGTACAAGCCTAACATTCCCACTGGAATTCTGTACTTGAAAAAGTCAAGAACAAATATTGGACCAATTAATTCTTCCATGCCAGAGAGAGCTGAACTCAAAGGCTGAAGATATACAGTTTTTAATGTGCTAGTGCTCAATTTTATTACCTCTCTGATATTCATTAATGCAGTCTGGCTTTTTTTCAGGCTTTGGGGTGAGGTTGGAAAAATATTTATCAAAACTTCTAGTTAAAGATAACATAGCTCTTAAAACAATAGGATCTTCTCAAGCTTATACAGAAGCCTGAGAAAAGTTAGACTGCTTTAATGAATAGTAGAGAGGTCTTCATTCACGTACAATGTGAAGTGCTTCTTCTGAATCATTTTCAGACCATGCATAGTTCTAATTTGCATTGCTAAATACTGAAAAAAATAAGAACATTGTGAAAATCATGCCACAAGTAACTTGTTACTATGGTACTATAGTGTTCATTAATAGTTAACATTGCTAAAATTATATTGCTAAGTGTAGTGTCGTTGGAGGAATTCCAAGCAGCGTTATATGGAAGATACATGGTTGGCTAAATTAGCTTCTGCTTCATTTAACAACAGAAATGAAAATGTCATTGTCTACTAAATAGTTTATTACTGGGAATAAAGTTGAAATCTAGGACTTGATTTCGCTCTATATCTTCCTTTAAAATATTATAGAATATATGTATTAGTAAACAATTTGTAGAATAGATTCTACTCCAAAGCACATTTTAATAAATTTCAGTTCATGGCTTTAAACTATTAGTAGTAGCAAAAAAATTGCATAGTTAGCAGTTATTATTATTCAGGATTAATGTCAACTGTGTATATTTCTTTACAATGATAATAGATTGTCAGCATCAAATATTAATCACACTAATATAGGAAACCAGAGTTTAACGTTATGAGAATTGTGGCTAAGAGTTCTTTTATTACCAGTGCTATGGGTTCTTTTTGTAAGCATTCATTTGTTTTACAAAGGTTTAGTTTGCAGAATCTTGTCTCTACTTCATAGTTTATTTTTTGAGGTTGATCATTTTTATGTTTCGTTTTATTTCTGTAGTTTTATTCCATTAACGTTTAATGCATTTTGTACTATGTTTTCCTGAATTCCTGTACAGGATTTATGTCTAGACCTACAGCAGTTGGATTATTTTAAACTTTAAAATTCCAGATGGTGACTCTAAGTACAAACTGAGTTTTGGAATGAAGCAACATAGAAAGCAGATCAGAAAACTCTTAATAGTAATAGATATTGATTCTGTATGACAGTTTGATAAGAAAATGAAAATCTTTGAACAGGAGTCATGCTCTTAATTTTAAATCCCACTATTATTGTGTTACAGTTTTGAACTGGAAGTTCTTCCACTTATCTTAATAGTATAACTTTGTATGTTTTCTCTCATAAAATTATTTTGAGTTTTATACTGCGTTAATTGCACTTGATAGTTGAGTATTTCCCAAGTTAAACAGAATAAAGAATTAAAATCAATAATTGAATAAAGAATACATTGTTGTACAAATTAAAAAATAATATCCTCATGCAACATTCATTTATGGCACTGTGTATCTCTCAATAGGCTACTCCTACACAGATTTTCCTGAATAACCAAATTTTCTTTCTAGAAGATCATGAGTGGTGGGGCCATCCTTGCCTCCAGTGATTAGATATTCCATAAGTAGAAACCCCCAAAGAGTATATATACTTAGATATGCCTTCCTGCCAAATGTACCAATGAGTACAGATTCTTATTAGGCTTTTGTTTTTGTTACATAGATTGTAAACTATATAAGGCTTAAGCACTCTGAATTGCAGTCAAATTACTAATCAAAATAGTCAACAATGCAGTTCCTGTAGAAATAATATGACATGACACTTACAGGTCTGATTCATGGACACACAATAACCTTATTTGTACCAACTGTGGTTTATTATATTTCATGGTGTTAAGGAGCTGCCAGATGTGGCTTATCATAATCTTTGGGAAGTCCTAGAGTACAGGGAAATTCCATAAAATTGAAGAAGAGCTAATGTTTTTTGGCCTTTAAGAAGGGAGAAAAGTGGACACAGTCCGCTGCATATCACATTGGCATAATTATCTGGGAAAGTCCTAGAAAGGCAGAAAGAATCTTAGATTTCCTGGTAGACAAATAACAGTGTTGGAAGATTAGCCAACAGTGTGCTACATATTCTGAAAACACCATTGATATCTTTGGCTGTATCGATAGAAATATATTTATGAGATCATGGAAGGTAATAGTTGTGCTATGCTATACCAGTCAGACTGCTCTTCAAGTTTTTGTCACTATTTTACAAGAAAGGGTTCTGTAAAAATCAGAAACAAGACTACAGAGATAGTGAGAATCTTGGAGGTAAAGTCATATGAATAATGGTTAAAGGAACTGGGGTTGGTTAGCTCAAAGAAGACTAAGCTAGGAGAGAGTTAGCAGTCCCCAATACTTAAAGGCAGTGACAGGAAGATGGTTAGATTAAAAAAAAACAATGAATGGAAGCTTTGCAGGCAGACATTTAGTTTTGAAATAAAGAGTAATTTCCTGCCTGCAAGAACTATTAAACATTGGAAAAATCTGCCTCTTAGAGTCATGAGTTTTCCTTCTTTGAAACATCAAGTAAAGTTAGACAGTCATTTGTCTAGATTGTCCTTGGATTCCTATACCAGGCGATGATTTGGATAGTAAACCTCAAGATCCCTTCCAGCCCTCTGGTTTTGTAAAAGCCCTTGGCTTCAATAGTGGCCTTAATCTTCTTATTACCCTGATTTCCAAACACCAATTATTCAAGTAATGCTAGATCCATGTACTTTAAACAGATTTAATTCAACAGGACAAAACAATATACACAATAACACAATTACCACTTTGATTTATCTACCCTACAAGGATGAAACTGAAGAAGAGTTGTGGAGTATATTGCAAAAAAGAAGAAGTTAAACTTAAGCATCCTTACATTACTCTATTTTTTCTTTGAGACATTTTGGCAAAGTTTCCATGGGAGTGCAGACGGAACCATATTACTTTCATAAGGGGAATGGTGGGGACAGTGTTTGTTTAAAATCAGTACTTTTTAAAAAAAATCTAAAGAAGCTCTTGATGTTGAGAGCAGACACCATATGGTTACTAATTTCCTGACTGAGGAGTTTTTAAAGGGTTTTTAAAATTTTAGAATACAATGTTTTAAATAGTTGTTGTAAACCGCCCCGAGTCTTCGGAATGGGGTGGTATATAAATTTAATTAAATAAATAAATATAGACCCGTTAAGGTCGTAAATGCAAAGATTGGTCACAAAATTATTGCTTTTTAACCACTGTGACTGTGAACGGTTGCTAAACAAGGTTATAATCAGCTCACAAGACTAACCCAGAAGCATCCAAACAGCCAACATTAATGCTAATTTGCATCACATAGAAAGGACTTGAAGCCATGGACTAAACCTCAGCAGTAACAACAGCCAGCCAATCAAACAGTCCGAAATCAGACCATGACTCAGAAGTATCGGAACAAACAACTTTCACCAATTTGCATCACCTAAAATGATATTTGAAGGCCAGTGATCAGACAGACGAGCACAATTCAAAGCACACTGACGATGACTCCTTAAATGGTGACGAAATGTTTGCAACCAAATTGCCAAGCTCGGCGCTCAAACCAACAACAAATATTCAAGAACATCTCAACTACTTATACAATGCGCGGCATTGGTATAGGCTGGATTTAGCTTATGCCTTTCTTATATTCCTTCCTTTATCCTGAGTTCTTTTTAACCACAGTATAGCAGAGCTAGAAATGAATCGGTTCAGCTCTTTTATTCTGTTCTCATTTGGGGGAACCCAAGGTCTTTCAAACTGGTAGAGAAACTCTTGTGGGACCAAGCCTTGGGGTGGGCTGGCGCCTTCCTGAGCAGGCTTCTGTGTGATGATCATTGACCCTGCTTACACACCATATTTATTTGAGGACTTTGAGATTTCCAGAACATTTTCACACAGCTTATGCCTGCGGGCCAATAAGGGCAAATTTGCCCTTGGCTAATGGATTCGGATACAAAGTTGAAGAGTGTGTTTCTGAAGAGGGAAGTGTCTTCCATCCACGCTAGTAAGAACTGCCTTTTGCTATGAATGAGTTAAGATTGACAGCTGTTAAATACCATCATAGGGGAGACTTGGACCTCTTTTAGGTCTCTGATACCTAGAAGGGGTCTGTGACAACTTGCCATGGCCAACTTTCTGTGGCCAACTCACTGTGGCCAATTCATTATGGGACAACTCACCATGGGACAAGAGTTACACTAATATTTAAAAAAAAACAACCAGTGGGATAAAGAAAGGATGCTAATGGAGGGACAAAAGGAAATGTGAATGACAAAAAAAAATAACTTTTTAAAATTATTTTAAATAATTAAATTGAATTGTCCCGCAGCAAGTTGACCATGGCAAGTTAGCTGCAGTGAGTTGTCTCATTTCAACTTAGAAGCATCTCTTGGCAACCAGGACCTAAGGAAAAAGATGGCCGAGACATATATGTCAAGAGCCTAGGTGGCGCAGTGGTTAGAGTGTTGAACTGCAGGCCACTTCTGCTGATTCAATCTAGCGGTTCAAATC
>JANHFL010002083.1:158611-172207 GCA_032468155.1 Oxyrhabdium leporinum | reverse complement strand
GAGTCTGCATGCGGCCTGTTTTGGATGCAGGTAAGTGCAGGGCGCGCACGGAGGCTTGGGGAGGGCAAAAAATGGGTCTCCTGGAAGTTCAGGAAGGCAGGAAACAGGCCATTTCCGGCCTCCAGAGAGCCTCCGGCCATTTTCGCCCTCCTGGAGGCTCAAGAAAAGCCTCCGGAGCCCAGTGAAAAACAGGCCTCCTGGAAATTCGGGAAGGCCGGAAATGAGCTCATTTCCAGGCTCCAGGGAGACTCCGGAGCCCGGGGAGGCTGTTTTCACCCTCCCGGAGGCTTGAGGAAAGCCTCCGGAGGCCGGGAAGAGCGAAAATGCACCCTCCCCTCTGTGGTGCAGGAGGTCGACTAGGCCACACCCACCATTGGCCACACCCAGCCAGCAACCGGGCAGCAAACCCGTTGCTGAAATTTTTGAAGCCCACTCCTGATGCCATGGTAACTTCGAATAGCTACTAAATACATTGTTGTAAGCTGAGGAGCACCTGTAATTTTTATATATCAAAATAATCTAATTCAATTGGCAAGATAATGGATATAGACATACTTTTAGTTGCCTACTAATAAACTCACCTTGCACAGACCTATTTACAAGTATGGTTGAAAAGAGAGTCTAACGTAGACTTTTGTGAGCTAAGAATACAGAACCTTCTACCTAGATGTATAGGCAGAAGACGTCCCACCTTCCATCCTGCAAAAATTGTAATTCTTCCACTCCTGTTCATGAAGACTGTTGTGAACTTTGACAAGTGTTTCTCAGAGAATGAATGGAAAGAAATCCTCCATCACCACAGCCTCCATGAGAGCCCAGATAACTTCCTTTAAAAATTAAGTGGCAGGGTTTTCTATTATTTCAAAATACTTCTATATAACCATCCACCTTCCCTATTTCCTTCAAGTCTTCCTCTTAACTCATTCTACACTAGGTGAAGGTGTCAAATAATTCATGCTATGGCATTGTAGGAAAAGAAAGCATGACAATATTCATCAGTTTTTTTAAAAAATACTTCCTATTTAGGTAAGTAACATTTCAGAAAAGCATCAAATCTTAGTCCTTGGTATTTTAGTTTTCTAGAAGTAGGGCATTATGAAGGAACTACATGTATACATATTAATCAGCATTATGTGTATTGGTGAGGAAAGAAAGCTGACAACATAATTCCTTCTAAATCAAATTATAGTTTGATTTTAACTGTACTTCCCACAACATCCAAGACATTTTTGGAAGCATCTCATGATGCCAATTAAAAGAGGGTAACATGCAGGGCCAGAGTTCACATGTACTACAGACACATTATTTGCAGAAGTCTTGTCCTACTTAAGGAGTGAGGTTATTGAATCAGGCCACAATGTGCTTCTTTGTCTCTTCATGCATCATATTGGCCCTAGGATGATTTTCTCATTAGTCTGGCTGTTACTAATGTGGTGAGAAATTCAGGATTTGTACTGGACACCTAGAAAAAAGCCAAGTAATGATTTCAAGAAAAATCAACAGTGCAAAGATGAGAACTGAAAATGTTCTGAAAGGCAAAGTGGTCTATAACAGGGGTGTCAAACTGGGGGCCCATGGGCCAGATGCATCATGCACAGGCCATGCCCACCCCAGCTCCGCAAATGGGAAATATGTCACAAAATGTCACATGACGGCAACATGACGCGGCAAGTTTGACATCCATAATCTATAAGATTTCTGCTGAAGAGATGTCAGAGGGAACAATCAGTTAATACTGCTAACTTCAAACTTTCACATATTCACAAATCCAGGTAGTCTTCGAGTTACCACAGTTCATTTAGTGATGATGGCACAGAAAAAAAGTGACTTATGACCATTTTTCACACTTGCAACCACTGCAGCATTCCCATGGTCATGCGATCGAAATTCGGATGCTTGGCAACTGACTCATCTTTATGACCATTGCAGTGTCCCTGGGTGATGTGATCATCTTTTGTGGCCTTGTTACAAGCAGAGTCAATGGGGGAGCCAGATTCATTTCACCACTATGATATTAACTTAACAATTGCAGTGATTCACTTAACAACTGTGGCAAGAAAGGTCGTAAAATGGGGCAAAATTCACTTAACAACTGTTTTACTTAGCAACAGAAATGTTGGGCTCAATGGTGGTCATAAGCCGAGGACTATCTGTATTCAGAAAAGTATCCTGGAAAATGGCTGTTGCATCAGAGGAAAGTTACAGCCTCTGGAGAGTTAGCACTGTAGGAAAGCATTTCTAGCTGCTTTCTTTTCAAAAAGATAACCCAAATTTCGTCCAAGTTTTTTGTTTGCTTGTTTATTTGTTTAATGAAATAAAGACATCATCAAACCTATTCTTCAAAGTAATTCTCCTTGGAGAGAAGATATACTCCATTTTAGAATGCTTTGAAAAATTAGGACAGTTCAGCACAATGTAAAGTTGAGGTGTGCCACTTTTGGAAAGATGATAAAGACGGAGTTATTATGAAGATCCTTTAACATTATGCTTGTGGGCACTATTTGATGACCGTCATAACCAGTGGTGGGCTGCTGCGTGGTAGGAGAGGTTCTAGTTGTGATCACTGGCTGGGCCCGCCCGCCCGCTCTTATGCTATGCTTTCCATAAATAACTCACTCACTTTTCCCCCGCCCACGCTGCCCAGGTGAGTTCCGCGCCGCCCTTGCTGTACTCACCAGAGCTGTCTCAGTCGATTAGCTGCCTGCTTGAAGTTGCGTTTCAGCCCCAAAGTGGTGTGTGCAAGCGAAGCAAACGCACGCACTCACAACCAGCGAACTGCTTGTCAACGTAAGTGCAGCCCACCTCTGGTCATAACACTGGCAATTGATTCACTTGTTATTATATTTTTCATCTTGCTTTGATCAATATTTTGTTATGACTGTTTTGTTGTAAACTACCGTAAAATAAATGCAGTATTCTCCAACCTGATTATTTCAAAGGGCTTTTTTGATTGCAACTACCAAGCGTTCATTGTAGTTCAGCACATCTGAAAAGTCACCAAGAAAGGCATAAGTGATTTATGCACTTGGAATATGAAGCAGGCTCATCTTGGCTCTTGAGTGGTCATGTGCAAGCAAATTCACAATTTAATATTATATTAATAATTGTAGCTACTTGGATTGTTAGTTCATCAGAGGTTCCCATAAATTTTGTAGCAAAGTTCTAAAATTACTCCTGTCCACTTTTCTATCTGGACATCCGAATCACAATTCCTTGACGTTTCCGAGCCAGAGCCTTTCTCTTTCTCCTGACCCCATTTTTTATAAGGACAGTGGCATGCACGACATTTCCACTGATTTTAGTGCCTTCATGCATCCTTATTTGGGAGAGGGACCATGTGTTGAATGCAGAAAGTCCCAAATTCAGCTCTAGCAGCTTCAGCTAAAATGATCAGATGGCAGGTAATGGAAAAGATACACACTGAGATCTGAAAAGCCCATACTAGGTGCAATGGTGGCTGAATGGACTACAATATTACCCAAGTTAAGGCACTTTTCTCTGATTCCCAATTCTTTCTCTTTTCCTTATATATATAAAGACCTGTCATATGGCTTTATTAAAACTACTTTTCTATGGTGTATTATAATATGTGAGAACACCTAAAGCATTGTAGACCTAATTTTGTTATCACACATATCATCATATCAAGATATCTTCTCTCTCTTTTTTTAAAAAACATTGTTACTATACAAAACCATCTCGGTAATATAACCAGTAGAAAGAGGCAATTGAATTTAATTAAGCTGAAATCTGCTGCAAAGTGCACCTGATACAACTCTAATTTTGGAATTAAATGTAAGCTATCCCTGCAAGTTAAAACTGAAACGAATGAACAAAATATGAACTCAAATGGCAATAAAGCAATAGAACAGAGAAAATCATTTCGTATTCAAGTCAAGTAATAGAACAGGGGAAATTATTCTTGCAGTCAAAATCTGGTGAGATTAACCGTGAAAACCCTGTATGTGTCTACGCAGGAATTCAATAGTTGTCTGCTCCAGGTAAGAATTTATAGGTTTACAGCCTGAAATCCCATTTCCGGGATAGGATCAAAAGATAAGACTGATATGCATTCCACCTCTTTAGTAACTCAGTGATAAATGGTGCATATTTTATGCAATATATAGTTAAAGTAGAAGTCCTTAAAACACAGGGTAGGACCTACAGGAGTTGGTATCAAATTAAAAGGTTTAACTGAAGGAAGAAAACAACAACTCCTGGTTAGTTTGTTCGGACGAAGTTAAAACATTGGGAAAACTCATTCCAAGATGCTCATTTTTTTCTGGGCCAAACCCACTGCTATACAGGTTAAAATTACATTTAATGATTAATAGTCAGTAGTACATTTACTTATTGCCCAACCCAGCTCCAATGAAATTATTCATTTTAAATCAATATGTCGGGGTAGTGACTTAAGAGCTGACCAGCTGATGCAATGATGTAATGATGGGAATGAGTCAGCAAGGTTTTTGGCTGTTATCCCTTCAAGGGCCTGTATAATAAGAGACCCTGTTAGGGTGTCTCTCTCTCTCGCTGTTTGTTCTTCCCTGCTGTAATTGCTGCTTGTTTGATCTCTGCCCATTGTATGTGTATGACTAGTATATATTCTTTTGTAGATAAAACCACTATTTATTACAAACCTGTTTGCTATTATTGTTCCTGGGTTGTCTCATGTAGTAAAGCTGTGTGCACTCTGACACATTATTTTTAAATATAAAAGCAAGGGGTGGGAGGTAGCACAAACTAATTTATCGTATCATTCATGCATCATGCATCTTGATATTGCAAAATTTGAGGACTTCTGAACTGAACTATGGAATTCCCTGCCCATCAAAGATGGCCACCAATTTAGGAGGGTTGAAAGGAAGGAGCAGACCCAATTCATGGAGGCCTAAATAAAGAATGGCTACTGCTCTGGTTGGTGGTTTTCTTGTTGGCAGCATACAGTAAGCATCAACCACTGAAGAGCAACTGTAGAAGAAGGCTCAAACTTCCAATTTCTGCTTCCAGCATACTTTTTCTTAGTTGTATATTTATATTCAAAGGAATGTGTATTTAGGACTTTGCCATTTTATTTGCAAATTAATTTTGTGTAGGCCTGTATCTGAAAAGATGGCAGCTACAACATTTTGATACACTCACTAATTGAACATGGCACGTGTAGTCCTCAATTTACAACCATTCGGTTAGTGACCATTCGAAGTTACAATGGTGCT
This sequence comes from Oxyrhabdium leporinum, assembly GCA_032468155.1. Taxonomy (NCBI): domain Eukaryota; kingdom Metazoa; phylum Chordata; class Lepidosauria; order Squamata; family Cyclocoridae; genus Oxyrhabdium; species Oxyrhabdium leporinum. The sequence continues at coordinate 166,991 of JANHFL010002083.1, read as the reverse complement.
GAGAAAAGTGACTTATGACTCGCACTTATGACCCTCTTAGTCACGTGATCAAAATGCAGGCACTTGGTAACAGGCATGTATTTGTAACAGTTGCAGTGCCCCAAGGTCACGTGATTGCCATTTGAGAATTTTCCCAGCTGCTTTCCAACAAGTAAAGTCAGCAGAGGAAGAGGATTAAAGGACAGCATGATTCACTTAACAACCATGGCAATTGGGTGCAGCTCACTTAACCCCTTTGTTAAGCAAATGGAAATTCTAATCTCAATTGTGGTCGTAAGTCGAGGATAAGAACCACGGTGGCACAGTGGTTAGAGTGCTGCTACTTCTGCTGACTGCCGGCCGCCTGCAATTTGGCAGTTTGAATCTCACTAGGGTCAGGGTTGACTCAGCCTGTCCATCCTGCTGAGGTCAGTAAAGAGTGTCTCCTCTTTCAAATTCCTGGAAATCCACCTTAGCCAAGATCTCACCTGGAAAAATAACACGATCCAGGTGGTCAGGAAGGCTAAAAAGAGACTCCATTTCCTTAGGGTCTTGCGGAAAAATCAGGTGGAACAATGACTGATGACTTCCTTTTACCAGTCTATGATAGAAAGCGTCCTTACATAGTGTGTTACGGTATGGTATGCTGGCTTGGCAGCGGCAGACAGAAAGGCATTACGGAGGGTGATAAGCATAGCACAAAAAATTATGGGCTGTGCCCTGACACCACTGGACGAAATCGCCAGGCACCGCTGCCTCAGCAGAGTGAGGGAAATCCTCTGGGATGATTCACACCCTGGTCAGCATTCTTTACTCTCCTACCATAGGGCAGGAGATATAGAAGCACAGCCAGCCAAATGAAAAAGCTGAAAAACAGCTTTAATCCGTGGGCTGTCAGGCTTCTGAACGCAACATAACACCGCAATTAGGTTTAATATGATAGACTCGCAGGACCAGTGCAACGTGCAACGTGTTCAGACCGGTGTAATATAATATAATGTTACATACATATAGGTATATGGGAATGTGTGTTAGTTATTACCTGTTTGGGTTTAGGGATTCTACTTCTTTTATTTATTGAGTTATTGAGATGTATTTTGTGTTTTGGGGAGGGGGGGGCCTGTATCAAGGGAGGCTCATTCAATTTCATTGTACACATGTTGTGCATTGACAATAAAGATTTGATTTGATTTGATTTGAAAATGAGGACCCAGATTGTTGGGGACATTAGGCTGACTCTGTAAACCTCTTAGAGAGGGCTGTAAAGCACTGTGAAGCGTTATAGGAGTCTTAAGTGCTATTGCTATTACCAGCAGACAGCAGTAAAGCATTTCAAATAGAAGCGTATTTAAACTTCTATTATCTATACGTCTCAGTGTTGTGCAGCAGAGTGACTTTCTAGTACTTTTAGATCAGTCTCATACCCTGTAATAGGGTAGGTTTATTACAGACTGCATCTCCCTCCCAACCAGTCTAGCACATTGGGAAAAAGGCTGTAGGATCCGTTAAAATAACGCAGGGGAAAGAAGAGCTCATGTGGTCTTTATCCTTCAACTGGCTTTGTGGGACTTCACAGTATTGAACCTTCTTATTTTGTGTCTTTTAAAAAACAAGCTTCTACTTTGGATATCAAAAAGTATTTATTTGCAAGCTCTACGGTTTGTTACTAATGCTTTCAGAGCCAGCAGGGGAGTGTATCAGTTTAAGTGATTTCCTCACTGTCAAGTGTGCCATTATACTAACATAGAGAAGATATTGAACTACCTACCAGACCTCTTTCAAACCTGTTATTACAAAATATCTTTCAGTGCGCTTGGATGAGCTGGGCCTGGCACTTTCCCATTGAAATAAAGTCTAGTAAAGCTGCTGCATTTCTCTCCCTTCTCCCCAAAAAGCAATCGCAATGACCCAGATCATTCATTTAAAAAAGGATACCTCCTCCCCCACTCGTCAAAAAGTAAAGTAAAGCAAAGCAAACAAAAAACAAAAAAACATACTCTGAGAAGAATGAGCTGGTGAATCCTAAGGTGGAGGTGTAAACTAGATAAAAATAGTATCCCCAAATTAGCTTTTAAATAAAGACCCTGGCAAGCTGCAAGAGTATCAAGATGAAGACGTGCGAATGATGAAGCATCAAGAATGAAGCATCAAATGCAGCCATCACATCGGATCCAAATAGGTAAGTTGTGGCATTTGCACATCATCCTTTGTCTCTGCCCCTTAACTCAGACCTGGGCATTTTATGGCCCAAGGCCACATCTGGCCTATGGACTGTCCCAGCCTCACCTGCAGCAGCAGGTGGCAACGCTGGGAGGCAGAACATCCTCAGTGGTGGTGGGGGCATGCATCGTCATTGGGGGCCGGGACATCATCATCAGGGACTGGGGCATCAGCAGCAGAGGCTGGGGTAATTGGCAGTGGGGAGTGGTGTGTTGGCGTCAGGAGGCAGGGCATCGAGGGTAGGGCATCAGCAGTAGTGGCCCTCCACAACAGTCCCAGTTTCTCTTGTGGCCTCTTGGGAAAATTAATTGCCTGTCCCTGCCTTACCTTCTATGTCTGAGAACCTGCTGTGTAGCTAGTGAGAAATTCTCTCTCTCTCTCTAGGTTATTGTATTTTACTACTATAGAAAGTTGTATATCCACTGAAGGAGAGGAGGTCAATTCCATATTTAAACACACACACACACACACACACATTCACCAGGTAAAAGTAAATTTACAAATTGGACACATTTTAAGCTGCTGCAATTGTGCTTATATAGAGGTAGGGATTACATTGTGTGGTTTTAAAATTGGTTTCAAAGGAACAATGCATCTAAATGGGACAGATTTAGCTGGAAACAATCTTCCAGATACAAGTATGAAATGATTCCATCCAAACAAGGCCAATGGCATGGGATGTTGGGCTTAAGCAGATGGCAACATTTTATATAGGTTCTGAGGGTAAGCAGAGGTGGGCCAGGTTAAGGACTGAGAGCAATCAGTACCCTTTGTTCATTACTTGTTTTTAACTGCAAAATACCACTTGTTCACCCACTCGATTATCCCCTTCTTTACAACCTGGAGAGGAAACACTTTCAATATTTGACATTTGTATTAATTCAGCTCTTGCCTGAAGAATAAATTACATCTATCAACAATTACTTGCTCACCTTCGCCAGATTGCTTTTTACACTTTAGTTTCATTAGCAAGCACAAATGTGTGTGTAAAAGAATTCCACTTCAATAAAAAGCCTATTTGACAAATTGCTTTCCACATCAACAGTGGGACTCTGCAGACTGTCAAGATCCAAACCAACCATTTTATGGCCCAGGGCCATATCTGGCCCCTGGGCTGTCCCAGTCTTGCCTGCAACAGGTGGCATCGCTGGGGGGGGGCAGAGCATCATCTGTGGTGGTCATCACCCCCCCATCACCACTTCCAAGTTTCTTTGAATGGCCAAAAATGTTTACACTACTTCTCCACTTGCATCACGTATGGGTTGCCACACAATGCTAACTAAAGACTGCAAGGAAAAAAGAAATCTGCTACCAGCATCTAAAATGGCTTTCTTTCTTTCTTTCTTTCTTTCTTTCTTTCTTTCTTTCTTTCTTTCTTTCTTTCTTTCTTTCTTTCTTTCTTTCCTTTCTTTCTTTCTTTCCTTTCTTTCTTTCTTTCCTTTCTTTCTCTTTCCTTCCTTCCTTCCTTCCTTTCACCATTTGTGCAAACTCAAATTCCCTTTCCAATCCATGCAAGGAAATCCACACCTCGGTTCAGCAAATCACAGCTTGGTGTAATTTAATGGAAGCCACTTACACAGCTCCTGACAAAATTCTACTTCCTAGAAAAGATTTCCCTGGCTCTAAACTTCTCCCTTTACACTAAAAGTTATCAAAAAGGAATACATTTGGAAGGCTAGCTTGTCAGCTAACTGCCACTTTGGCTTTTTGAATTCCACTTACATTGTGTTCTAATGCTGAAGGAAGAACTGTGTAACATCATCAAAACAATCATTTTCTTCTTTTTGGCTGCCTGAGTTTAGTTCTATAGATTGCTGAAGTTTAATAGTATAGCATTATGTTGAACCAGGGCTATAAACAAAGACAATAGCACTTGAATTAAGTGTCTAATGAATGAGATAAACAAAATTCCTGGAGTGGTTTAGAGAAACCCAAAGAGGGAAGGAGAGGGTCAGAACAGCAAACCATTCAGTGAATAATCAGGAAAATTGCTGGTGAAAATCAACTACTATAAAAGTGTTAATTGCATACCTGGGGGAAAAGCTTTTAAAATTCTTTGCGGAGATTCAAAGTCTACCGTTATTAACAAAAAGCTCTATTATTTTTAAAAAATGATTTTACCCTAGAGTTCATCTTCTGAACCTCATCTTCCTCCTTTCCACCATAATAGAACTCCCAAGGAGAGAAACCACATCACATTATCTGCATGAGTTCTCCTGGCTATAGGAGTACCTAGTAATATGGATAAATCTGGAACTAGGGAAATCAAACACTAGTTTCCTTTTACTAATTCCACTCCCAGGATGGGACAAATCAAATTTTGTTTAGATCTGGCTTGTGTGGGTCTTGCTACCACTAAGTTGTTTGCAAAAAAAAAAGGGGGCCTGTGTGAAAAAGCAGGAAGAAAATCCACAGTGAATTAAAGCCACATATTTAACTACATGAAGAAGGCCAGGAATATCATTCCTGTTGGAATGCATGGAAATTATGATTATGTCCCTACCTTCATAGATAAGTTCCACAAGACCTTTGCAGTTTTCTACCAAGCTTCATCCCCTACTGGTTTCTCTTTTCTTTGCGAGAATACTTTGGTTCAGAAAGGTGGAAAGATTCACAGCAAGGGTTGTGTGAGACAGACTCCAAAGTATGACTTTTTTTTTTGAGTTTTGTTTTTAAAGTTGAAATAAAAAATAAAAAATAAGCTCTTCCAGCATAAATATGCATAGCATAGTGGGAGGTTTGAACAAAAGAGCTTAGAAGAATATAACAATGAGTGAAAAGAAACGCTATAGTTAGAAGTTTGTTTCTGCCTTTGGGCACTGTATGATCTCCTGCAAATCTTCAGGAGAAATGTGGGATCTTTTTAGCTGCACAGTCACTGTTGCAGAGCAGGTAATTCCAAAATTTATATTAAGGGGAGAGAATAAAACTGATTTCTGCATGGAAAAGAGGCAACCAAAATACTAATGCAGCTGGCCTTAGTGTTTAGATAACATGGATTTCTGCAACTGATACAGCCAGAAGCAGGCAAACTGGTACCCTATAAATGTTTTTGATAAGAGCTTTTTAATTAAAAAAAACATTTAAAAATATATAGCATGTCACTTAAATAAAATATAATAGCATATTGTTATCAAGTAGAAATAATTTTAAAACGATTTAACAATTTTTACAATTACTGTTGTGAAACAGCATGAGAGCTATACCAAAGAAAAAGATATTGCTTTTTTTTTTCTTTTGCGTGGTTGAAAATATTTTCTTCTCCGAAACAGATAATTACACATTCCAAAAGTCCAATCTTTAACATCTGGAATAATATGCCCAGTGCAATCATAATTTCTCCTAGACAGTCGGGCCCCAAGTTTTGGAGATAAAATTCAGCATCACATTAACCATATTTAACAGTTAGATATTTTGCCATAAATCTACTTATGTACCTTGGGGAAAAAAAGAGATACTAACAATGCACAAAATCAGATCATACGGATCCATGACCCCTCAACTTTGTTATATTTCCAGAAAAGAAAATCTGATGTCCATCCTTTTAGGTACACTACATTATTTTGTTGAGTCCAGTAAATTCAGAATGTGTGTGTGTGTGTGTGTATACTGATTTTATTTTCAAATACTTTAATACTACTTTGACACTTTTTAAGGACTCGCAATTATTGATTTGGCATTATCAGAGATTCTAATTATTTAACCCATGATTGATAAACATATTAACTTCTACTTTAAAAAGATAAGTCAAAGATAAGTTCTAGAATTAACTTCTATTGTAGATTCTATCAAATGAGAAAGAATCTCAGGTACTTTTGAAATGGCCAAGGTATTTGGCCCATATTAAGCCAATAAAACATGCTTGAGTTGAAAATGTTGCCACTGTTGCAAAGCAGGGAAACCAGATTCAATTTGAAGTTAAGAAAAATCCTTAAAGTAATCATTGTATAATAATTGATTTAAAGATATAATACTAGTTTCTGCCCATAAAACTTTTTATTACCTGTTTCTTCGTGTAAAATTCTTTCAAAGAGTTATATATTCATGAATCTCAATATCAAAATACAATCAATTTTTGTGAATATAAAGCTCCAAATGTTAATACAATCAGTTTAAACCACAAAACCCAACTTTTTATATACTTGTGTTGATACACTAGGAGCTAAGGAAAAATAAGCAAGATTTATCCCAATTAATCTTAGAGTCAGAATACTTTTCAGAATAGTATTATCCAAATAAAATTAGACAGAGAATACTTATATACAATTGCTAAAATATTGTTATTTATTTATGTTTGCAACCCACCACAGTAATACCCGCAATATCTGAAGATTGCCTTACGCTAATAGCCAAAGACTTAAAAATTAAATGAAAAATCAAGGGCGAAAGTGGGCAACCCTGTCAAGTGTTGCAGTTCAATGCAAAGCAATCTGAAATCATTTAATTTGTTATAACTCATGCAGAGGGTTGTAAATAATATATTTCAATCCAATGAATAAAATACATTCGGAAATCATATCTAATCATCGTTTTAAGAATTTAATCTGAATGCAGTGCTTTTTTCCTGCATCAAGATATTTTTTTCTGTAATAACTACTAAATGTCCTTTCTATTTTTAGCTACATCCAGTATGTATATTAATAAATGAAGATTATCTGATACTTGCTGATTTTTAACGAACCTAGGTTGAGAAGGGTGAATTATATAAAACAAAATCTACTGTAAGTTAGGATATTGGTATCTACATGAATTAACAAAATAGGCCTATAATTAGCACAAAGTGTAGGATCTTTGCCTGATTTTAAAATCAACCTTATGTAAGCTTCATGAAACAATAATGAAATTTTCTTGCAACTGACAATGGTAGTTCGGGCTTATGGAAAATAAAGTTTTTAAAAAGTGGAAGACTCTAGGTAGCCTCTCTGCCTTACTGTAGAACTTCAAGCAACCCTTAAATGTCTCTAACTTGATTAATTAATTAAGGCAATAAGTAGCTGTAATGAATAACTTTCCTCAACTCAATTCAGAATCAGCATAATTATTTACAAACTTTCTCCTCTGAATCCTCTAACTCCCACTAGTTCAATTTTGTAGTCTTCAACAGTCTAATTATGTAAGAAGAGGAGGAAAATGAAGTGCATACATAAGTTATGATAAAAGTTTGAACTAACTATATTAATGCTTTCTCTTGTTATTATGCCAATGCTATAAAGGAAGAGGCAAGTCGTAGACATAATAGTTTTAATTGCTATGGTTTTCCTTCAGAATGAGTTTCGTATAATTGTATAATTCATATAATCCTCAGAATATTATGAAGGCTCATTCCATTCCATATAAAATAAGGGATTTCCATCTGATTCTCCCTTTGGCACCTCTTCAGTACTTCTTTTGCTAAAGGAAGCCTGCCAATATAGTATTAACAACATCTACCTGTAGTTTGAAGATCAAGTAAAATCTCTCTTCTATAAGCAATATTTTTTTTTTAAATAAATGAACAGGTGGCTGCAGAAGGAAGTAAACAACTAGTTAAAAAGGTACAATGACAAATGGTTCTAATAACCCACCAGCAGTAGCCACTGCAGATGAATTTGTAATGAACTCAATTATATTTTGTTAGACATGCTCTTCTGGTGGCATCATTTTCCATAACACGGTCTAGTAATTTATAATAGATTAAATGATAGCAATCAATTATGAAATTACCCTAGCATTTTCCCCTGGACATTAATTTTTCTGCTATTATTTCAAGCCTTATTATATTGTCTCCTATGTCTTTCCACCAAATATTGCTTTGTTGCACAGTCTTGTCAAGGATTTCCATCCATTCATTTTACAGAATAATTCTGAGAGAATCATACTGCATAACAGATGCTAGCATTTCCTTTCCCCTGCATTTTATTTAATGAAGTCAAATCCTGCAGCTCTTATCCTGGTCTTTACAAAGGATATTTGGACCTACTTGCTCCTTAGTAGTCACATAGAGTCATACTAAAGTGTATTTATTCTGTGCAAAAAAAATTACTATTTCTTTTTCATAGAACATTTCTACAGTAGCTTTGTCTTCCTCCCTCCTTCCCCCTACATCAAATATGTTCTTGATACTGTATATACAGTAGCGGCCAAAATTGTGGAAACTTTTTGGGAAAAGTGTATTTGTGAGGTTTGATGGCTAATAGCACCA